>JAKELH010000697.1:0-36461 GCA_021525015.1 Lactarius pseudohatsudake | reverse complement strand
TGTAATCACCTTCCTAAAGGGGAAATCCAAGTCGGAGCTTGAATTCTGTACTCCGACATCACGTGATTGGTCACGTGATCTCCCATCGTTTATCAAGTCACCTGACGACTGAGAATCGACCATTCCTTGGATTTATCTGATTGGACTGCGGAGCATCACGTCATATGTGCGTCATCGACTGCGGAGCAGTTGTACGACATTATCTCTGTTTTCTCATTGGACACTATTCTTAGATGTCTCTGGAATGTTCCATTCCGCAGTATTCCGCAGCACCCGTGGCGGCCCAAGCCTGCCCTAAACTTACGCACGACCATCCCTCTGGGTATATAGCTAGCGCAATATATCGGACAGTCCCTCAGACTGTCCACTTTGTGACATCCTCCTGCCTGCCTCTTTCCTCCTCTTCGCGCACAGTACCACCCCTTCAGCTACAAGACAACAATCTTGTACTTAGCGCTACTATCCCTTGCAAGTCTGCAAGTTCAGTCCCGTCAGCCAGTCAGCCTCCTTCGCTCTCCCTCGAGTTCTCCCACACCCCCTCTTCTGAACCCCTCGTGCCTCCCTGTCGAGTGACAGTGAGTCAACACACTTGGACAGTCTAACACATTAGACCTGACCCTGGTTGTTCCTAAGTGTCCGACTACGACTTCTCTCGTTCGGACAGTGGGACGGAGATTCCGCGTCCTACTATCAAAGGACGACCAGCCCCCTACCCCTCAAGTCTCCCTCATCTCCGCCTCCTACTACCTCCATCTTCCCCAATCTCCTCCCCCCTTCGCTTCCCTTCCCCCTCACTCCCATCGACTTCGGAGGAGAAACCGGTTGCCTCTACCTCTGGTACTCAATACGAGTACATAGTTACCGACCTCCACGGTACTCCCCGTCTGGGTCTCCCATCGCCCATTACCTGACCCACCACTCCTATCAAGGAGAAGAAGAAGAGTTTGACATCCGGACACAGGTAGCTTCCGCTCCACCCCCGTTCCCCCTCTCCTGAGCTTGTTTACACCCCCCGACCCCCTTCCGAACCCGCCCCTACTTCGCGCGCTGTCAGCGCCCCCCCTCGTGTTCCCTCTCCGCACCTCCACTCCCCCTTGTGTTCCAACCCCCGACTCCCCCATCAACTACGAGCGAGTAGCCGAACAAGCTCCCCCTTTCCCCCCTTCGAGCAGAGAACCTTGCTCCTGCCATCCCCCTCTTTCGCCCCTTCGTGCCTAAACAGCCCGGAGGATCACCCCATCCCTACAGCCTCTATCTACACAGCGGAAGGAGAATCTTGGCGGCCTGCCTCGGAAAGTGTCCGAGATTATCTAAAACTCGCCTCCCCTTGTCCCCACTCTTGTCAACAATCCTCGCACTCCTTCTTCCTCCCCATTCCGCATCACCCCTCCCCACTCTATAGAATCTACCCTCGCTCCATCGACCCTCCGTTCACCCGGACTCCCCCCCCTCTATATTTGCTCAAAGCAATCTTCGACTTCCCCTGCCCAGACCTACCTCTGGGAAGTATCCGGTACGATTCAGAGACGGATTGCGTGCAGCAGCTTCGCCCCCCTCAGTAACCTGATCAGAGCAGGGTATATTGATCATTGGTAAACTCGAGATTCCCGACTTCTAGACGGACGAGTTGTTACCACTACGACATTTGCGTTTACTTTTCGGGGACAGATACTGCCCACTACCAGGGCTACTTTTTTGAAGACATTGTTCGTTCCCAACCTTCCCTTCTTGCTCATTGTCTCCTCCCTCGCGTTCCTGCCGACCCTTTTGATTTTATCTCGGCTATCCCAGACGAGCAAACCCTTGTAAGCACTAGTGTCACGATCCAACGATCGTGCCATCGGTTGTTTCATCTTTTAGTTTCTAGAATTGATGTCGGTAAATTCTCGGTGTTCTCTCTATTTTTGTTACCTTTGACAGCACATATTGTGCAGGATTGCGTGCTAGAGTCTATACTTAGTTCTAACACTTACGCGTCCTCGGGAAATACTAGAAAAACAAATATCTTGTATGATACTTAAAGAGTTCATAGTTTACTTTGCAGTCCTTGTTCTGGTCTTGTTCTCCGTCTCGGCTGCCTCGGAATACAGTCCTCTTCCACCTCTCCTCTCTAGCTACAACCTGGTATCAAGCCCAGGCTCTGAACGTCGACACTCGGATTTCAAAGTTACAACTCGGTCCCAGCCCGAGCTCTGCACGACCCCCTTGTTACGACAACTCGGTGCCAGTCCGAGCCCTGATCGTAAAAACTAGAGCTTATATAAAGTTTCGTTGCCTTGAACTTAAACCGAGTGGTTTGAACCAACGCAACTAGTAAGTTTCCCTCTTTATCCTGTCTAAAGGACTGTAAACCGAGCGGTTTAAGTGCCTCCACCACGTCCCTCTATTGGGTTCACACTAACTGAAGAACAACACTTGCAACGAGCTCGTGCCCAGTTTGACTCCCACCGACATCGACAAGTCACTCGATACTACCCCCCCCTTCCTCCTATTACGACCTCTCTGAGAGCTCTCGCATTGACTGTTGGACAGACCCCCCTCGAGTACTAAAAAACCTGGTTGCTATCTTCGACTTTGGCGAGACCATAGCAGAAGAGGCCTACAACGAGCTTGTCGACGTTGACAACCTCTCACTTGTTGTCGAAGCCTGTAACGAACAACTCCTCTACTGGCACTTGAACGATATTACAGCCGATCAACTCCTGCTCTGGACCAAAAGCGACTACCTTTGGTTCATTTACGTTCCACCTCGCCGCGACTCTATTATTGCACAACTCCGACACGGATCCCCAGTCCGTTATATCGACCGATTCCGCCTTTCCTACGAAGAAATCCAAGTATCCTTCTGTGAACTCCGATTGATAACAAGAGACGGACCACCTCGTCTAGTCATCACTGAAGGAAAGGAATTGACCTATTCCTGGGATACTGCCCTCTGGGAAACCACTTTGACAAACCCCGAGTCAACCCTTCTCGATCCCCGCGTCTACCACGACCCTCCCACCGACCCCAACGACCTGGAACTAGTAGAAATCCTCCTAGGAAGACCCACGCCAAACCCCCTCAGTCTACTAGCCCGACTTGCCCTCCCTGCAAGTACCCCGGAATCGGAAGAGACAGCCCTAACCAGTAATATTTCAAGCAACGACGGTTGGGAAGAACCTGCCCCCCCAGCTCCCTGTTGGTGCACTCAAGAAGTGTGCATCTGTGGCTATAGGCCAAACACCCCTCCTACACCTGAAGGCGTAGTACTCTGGTCCCCTGGAAATAACCACCTACCTTATAGGGAGACGAACCCTAGACAGAGTAGTGTTGCAGACCTGTTTTTAGAGGAAGCGTAACAAACTTTTGAATCTGTTTTGCCGCAAGGTACTTTTGAGAAAAAGTGCTAAGTCGCAAAAAGTCAAGAAAACTCAGACATTTTACGAGTGTAAATTCAAGTAATCTGGAACCAATTACAAATTGGGCTATTACCCTGGCTTCCTCCCACACAACCCAAAGACAACCCCATCGCCGTTTCCAGACAAGAAATTCCCACATTTCTTCCCACGACGACTCCCCAGTAATCCCGAGAAGGCCTACGGGATCCCGACACCCCCCTCGCGAAACTATTCCAATAGTTCCTAACCCGGACATCCCAAGAATCAACCAAGCACGACCAAGTGAACCGGTCTACCCTAGCGTCTATCAAACCGGACCAAGCAATCCGACTCTCCCAAGTAATCCAGTTGCGCGACAGCATTCAACAAGTAGCGACGAGGCTCACTTCCTAGAAACCCAACCCCGAGACCTTCATTGTCATCTCCCAGAAGCCATCTTTGTTTCCGAGCAGCTACCCACAAGAACCCCCCGAGAGCTTGACGTCTTCAAGCATCACTGTCGTCTCCAGTATAACGAGTACCCCCAGGAAACCCTACTCCTATTGTCACCCCTTACCCGAGCACGGGACATCACGACAAGCCCATTGAACTTCCAAAACTTCTTGTGGAGAAGTAAAACTACCCTGACCCATTTCGGTATTTTTGAGGAATACCATTGGATTTGTCGCCAGCAAAGAACGAATCAACCTGATCGAGCGATCCTCCGCCCCGCGTACCAAGTCTTCTATCCGTGGAACGAAGACAGTTGGAAAATTTCCCTGTTACATCGTAACCCCAGTGGATGAGTCAACAACGACTCCTTACTCCTGAAGAACAGAGCATCTTCCCTGTGTACCTCTCCCAACCTTTCTTCTCCCTCATTGATAACCTTTTCTACGCCACCTTCAACTCCCAACCCGTCACCAGTCCTAACGGACGATATCCGTGGACACACGTCATCACACAGAAGCATCTCACGATCAAAGATTTGGAAGAAGCCTTCCCCAATATCCGAAAAGTCCGAAAACTAGATTGGGTTATCCTTTACGGGTCTTTCAAGAAAAAGCAAATCTCCTGGTCCTTTACCCAAAGGTGTTGGGTTTACGGAAATAACCGAGCAGTTCGGTTTTCAGAATCTGAAGAACAATCAGAAAGCGATGCATCAATAACCCCCCCTAGTCCCATAAACGCCCCGGATTCCGACAGTGAACAAGAAGAAGTTTCATGAATCCTTGACGACACCACTAAACGACTTACTGGTCTTGTATCCCGAGTGGCTTCCCAACCATCTTCCCCTCGCGTGTCCCCCAGTCCCCTCCCAAGTGCACCTGGTCCCAGCCGACTTCATCGAATAGCGGCTACTTCGATAAATTCCCCCCCGAGTACTTCCCCTCCGAGGTTACCTGTCCCCGCCTCTAACGCATAGAGCAACAGTACCCCCACGATCCCGATCGCCTTCACCCCGAGCACCCCGCCTTCCAAGACTCCCCTCACGTTCTCCTCCGAGACACCCCCCGAGACCCCCTTCGCCTCCGAATCCCCCAGTGATAAATCCCATGGCTGCAAATCCGGCGAAGATCCTTGGTGCAGCACCTGAACCCTTTGATGGAAAGCCCAGCAAGGCGGAAGCGTTCTGGAATAACTTGGCTAGTTATTTCCATCTCAATGCGTCGGCTTACGATACCGACGAAAAGAAGATCTCTGCGGCCCTGTCTTATTTCAAGACGGGCACTTCTGCGGGCGAGTGGGCCCAGGATAGGCAGCACAAGGCTTTAAACCCAGCTGCAGGTGCAGCTGTCTCCTTTGGAACATGGGCTACATTCAAATCCGACTTCGACAAACATTTTATTCCAGCGCATACGGCCTTGGAGGCCACGAATCAAATGTACACCCTAAAGATGGGTGCCAAGCCTTTCAATGAATGGTACCAGGAATGGTCCACCCACGCCGCAAGGAGCGGCGCGAATGAACAAACTCAGATGCATGCCTTTAGAAAGGCAATCCCGACGGCCCTACATATGAAACTCCTGGGCTTATCCCCTCTCCCAACGACACTCGAGAGTCTGGTAGACAAAGCCAGAGAATTCGACCGCGTATGGAAGTTATACGCCGATTCCATCCCGAGAAATCCCCCTCCGCGCAGTACAGCAGGAAGACCTGCTTTCGGACGAGCTGTCCTAACCGAAGACGATAGCATTAACGTCAACGCTTCTTCATCCCGCCCCGAGACACCCCGAGGAAAGCTTACCAAACAAGAAAGAGACCGTCGTTTCCAGAACAAGCTTTGCCTATACTGCGGCCAGCCCGGCCATATCCTCCGAGAATGCAAGCAAAAGACGCAAAGCATGAGGGCCAGAGGTGGCCGCCCTTCCAACAATACTAGAACGCGAGGCGTTTTTGTTGATGAAAACCAGGATCAGGAGGAAGCACCTACTGATCACCCGGCTCTGGTTGGAGCCATGTATCGGGAGATACTTCCGTACTCCCCGGACGTGCGTCCGCGGTCTGCACCTATAGAGGATTTTTAGGTCCTTCCACCGTAGCACTGTCGGTTGGAAGATTGATAGCCAGTTGCGCTGTTAGCAGGCATTTCACTACTAGAGACGCTCGGAGCCGAGCCTGTACCAGTCGAGACAATACGAAATAGGAGAGCTCCTTCTATTGTCCTCAGGGTGACACTAGTAGGAAAGAAATCTGGCAGAGAAATCAGTGCCCGCGCCCTGTTGGACAGTGGTGCGGAGGGCATCATCGTGGATGATGGGTTTGCGCGTGCAAACGGCTTGACCCTTCGAACTCTGATAAACCCATTACCAGTTAGAAACGTGGATGGGTCGCCCAACAAGACGGGCTCTGTCAAGCATACCACGATCCAGAAGTTAAGGATCAGAACAGCAGAAGACGCTTATCACGACTGAAACGGTTGAACTATATGTCACCACTCTAGGGGAGCACGATATAATCCTAGGAACGGATTGGCTCCGAGCACACAATCCCGAGATTGACTGGTCAAGACCCCAGCTCGCCTTCACGCGGTGCCCAAGCAGTTGCACCTTGTCTACGAAGACCGTAGTCCTTTCTTCCCGAGTACCCCAAACCCGAGACACCACGATCAATATTCTAGAGATAGAACCTAAACCCGACCAAGCTAAGGATGCCTTAACTCCGACTGCTGATACAGCAGACCCTCCCCTCGAGCCGACATTTGCCCAGGAAGTTATCGAACCATTCCTGTGGGCCATAGGTTTTCACAAGTACGACCACCTGGCCATCCGAGCAAAAATCACCACGAGTACCCGGTTAGCGGCGAAGACCGCCCCTAAACCTTCCACGGACCACATCCCGAGTCACTTCCAATGTTACACCCGAGTCTTCAGCGAGGAAGCAGTCCCACCGCTTGCCTGCGCACAAACCCTGGGATCATGCGATTGATCTAAAACCTGGAGCGAGTATGAAGAACTGCTCCATCTACCGCCTGACGCCTAAAGAGGCCGATGCACTCAAGGAGTACATCTCTGAATCCCTGCGGAAAGGATACATCCGCCCTTCCAAGTCCCCCATGGCCAGCCCCTTCTTCTTCGTTGACAAGAAGGACGGAAAGCTCCGCCCGGTTCAAGATTACCGGGCTCTGAACGAAATTACTGTCAAGAACGCGGCGCCTCTTCCCCTCATTCCCGAATTGATCGACAAGCTTCACGGCGCGCGTTATTTCACCAAGTTGGATATTTGTTGGGGGTACAACAATATCCGGATTCGTCCGGGCGACGAATACAAGGCCGCTTTCAAACCTCCCATGGCCTTTTCGAGCCGACTGTAATGCCATTCGGTCTCTGCAACGCACCAGCAACTTTCCAAGCGTTCATGAACTTCATTTTCGAACCCCTGATCGATGGTGGACATGTTGTGGTCTACCTCGATGACATCCTCATCTTCACGGAAGATCTCGCCTCCCTTACTGCATTAACCCACGAGGTCCTCCAAATCCTGGAGCGACACGACCTCTACCTCAAACCTGAGAAATGCAGTATTTGCTCAGACCTCCGTCGAATACCTTGGAATCGTGATTTCCAATGGCCAAGTTTCCATGGACCCAGCCAAGGTGGCTGGTATTACAGAGTGGCCGGTCCCACGCACTGTCAAACACGTCCAAGCGTTTTTGGGCTTCTGTAACTTCTACCGACGGTTCATCAAGGACTACTCCACCGTCGCCCGACCACTCTTCGACCTCACCAAGAAAGATGTGCTCTTTTCTTGGGATACCGCGGCGGAAAGCGCTTTCCGCACCCTGATCCAAGCCTTCACCCAGGCCCCTGTTTTAGCCCTTCCTGACCATTCCAAGCCATTCCGACTCATCACTGATGCCAGTGACTTTGCGACTGGGGCTATTCTGGAGCAACCCGATGCCTTGGAACGATGGCATCCCGTCGCCTTTCTGTCGAAGTCTCTCCTCCCCGCCGAACGAAACTACGAGATTTGTGACAAGGAACTCCTTGCAATCATCCATGCTTTCCATGCATTCCGACACTACCTCGAGGGACGTAGTGATACCACAGAGGTGTGGTCCGACCACGGCAACCTGGCTTACTTTATGAAGAAGCAAAAACTTTCCCGCCGACAGGCCCGATGGGCGCTGTTTCTGTCCCAGTTCCAGTTCATCATCATCCACAAACCAGGCAGTCAGAACAAGTCTGATGCTCTGTCCAGGCGTCCAGATCATAAAAAGGGGATAGCGGATGAAGATGAAAAGCGAGTGCTCCTGGATACGAAATATTTTCAAGTCAACGCTGTACAAAGAGCAGCAATCACGGTGTTAGGAGACACCACCCTGCGACAACGAATCCAAGACACGCAGACATATGACAGAGAAGTCAGTATGGCGTTGGAAACCCTCTTGAAGAGCGGCCCCCGTTCACTCACCAAAGGATTGGAAGAGTGGAACCTAGAAGATGGAGTCATCTTATTCCGAGGACAAGTCTACGTTCCCAAAAACGATCATCTACGAAGAGATATCGTTAAGCAATACCACGACCACATCGCTATAGGACATCCAGGAAGATGGAAAACCTATGAGCTGGTATCCCGAGACTTCTGGTGGCCTGGAATGTCCACCTTCGTCAAGAGTTACGTCGACGGATGCGCTATCTGCCAATCAACGAAGATCAAACCCCGTACCCGAGTACCCCTGCAACCCAATCCGATTCCCACAGATGTGTGGGGAATCATCACCATGGACTTCATCACCGATCTCCCCGTGTCCCTCGGTTACGACACTTTATTCGTGGTCGTAGATCGCCTCAGTAAAGCGACAGTCATCGCTCCCTGCAACAAAACTATTACGGCTGATGAAACTGCCAAGTTATACCTGGAAAATGTCTGGCGAAGAACCGGACTACCCCGACAAGTGATTTCAGACAGAGGACCCCAGTTCACATCTAAAGTGTTGCAAGAAGTTTGGAGCAAACTTGGAGTCAAATCCACCATGTCAACCGCATTCCATCCACAGACGGATGGAGAGACCGAGCGAGTCAATCAAGAGCTCGAGCAATATCTTCGTGTTTTCTGCAACTTCCAAGCAGATAATTGGGCAGAGTTGATCCCATTCATGGAGTTCGCGCACAATGTTCGGCAACATAGTGCCACCAAGAAATCACCCTTCGAAGTGTGGTATGGGTTCAAACCCGAGTTCATTCCCCCCATCCACTTCACGACCAACATCCCTGCAGCCGAAGACCGGCTGAAAACCCTGAACCAAATCCGATCCGAGGTCACCGCAGCGCTAAAAGTAGCGGCGGAAATTATGCGAAATTCCAAATCGCAAGCCCCATCCCGAGAATTCAAGTCTGGAGACTTAGTCTGGTTGGAAGGAACCAACATCCACACCACGCATCCCAAGCCCAAGCTTGCCCCAAGACGCCATGGTCCATTCAAAGTCTTAACCACCTGGGGAGTTAACTGTAAACTCCAACTCCCAAAGACATGGCGCATCCATCCAGTCTTCCACAATTCCCTGATCTCTCCATATCATGAGAATGATATCCACGGACCGAACTTCACCCGACCACCTCCCGAGATCGTCCAAGGAGAAGACGAACACTACGAAGTTGAAGCGGTTCTGCAATCCAAAGTATCACCCAACAAGAAAGGGATACTTTATCTGATCAAGTGGAAGGGATACCCCGATTCCGAGAATTCCTGGCTCCCCTCATCCCGAATGACGCACTCCCGAGACCTGGTCCAGAAGTTCCACAAGGACCACCCCCGCGCCCCTTATCCAAAGTCAACCAGTGCTGTCGGTGCAGCACGGCGTTAAAAAGGGGATACTGTCACGAACCTATAAAGCTTGGGTCGTGACTCAGGCGTCTAAGACCGGTCCGCGCCGGCCCAGTCTTATGTAATCACCTTCCTAAAGGGGAAATCCGAAGTCGGAGCTTGAATTCTGTACTCCGACAATCACGTGATTGGTCACGTGATCTCCCATCATTTATCAAGTCACCTGACGACTGAGAATCGTACCATTCCTTGGATTTATCTGATTGGACTGCGGAGCAGTCACGTCATATGGCGTCATCGACTGCGGAGCAGTTGTACGACATTATCTCTGTTTTCTCATTGGACACTATTCTTAGATGTCTCTGGAATGTTCCATTCCGCAGTATTCCGCAGCACCCGTGGGCGGCCCTAAGCCTGCCCTAAACTTACGCACAGACCATCCCTCTGGGTATATAAGCTAGCGCAATATATCGGACAGTCCCTCAGACTGTCCACTTTTGTGACATCCTCCTGCCTGCCTCTTCCTCCTCTTCGCGCACAGTACCCCTTCAGCTACAAGACACGATCTTGTACTTAGCGCTACTATCCCTTGCAAGTCTGCAAGTTCAGTCCCGTCGAGCCAGTCAGCCTCCTTCGCTCTCCCTCGAGTTCTCCACCACCCCCGGTCTTCTGAACCCCGTCGTGCCTCCCTGTCGAGTGACAGTGAGTCAACACACCTCATGCGTTCAATCGTGATGCTCCGATTGGGTGGAGCATGTGTTGCGGAGTTTGCCCATTGCTCCTTGTCCTTGCCGAGCGTCACCACAATACGACACAATACAGTTCTGCAATCCCTTATCATCTCTCCGTCTGCGCCAACAGTTGCTGAGGTTGAGAAGGATATTCTGTCATGTCACTCTAGTGTAGCTGGCATCAGCGACACTTTGGACCTTGCTTTGGACTCTGGCACAAGCTCTGGTGGACTTCAAGTTGTACACCAGGTCATAATGTTTGATGAGCTCGCTATTGAACAATGTGTTCGCTGGGATGACTCAACCAACAAATTCCTGGGGATATGTCGTGAACATGGCCATGAGATTCCCCTTGAGTTCACCTCTGAAAGAGAGCTCGATATCCTCTGCGACACGATTAGCGATAACATGGTCCATCTTGCAAGTGAGGCCACTGTCACAGGAATTGGCACACTCTCCGAAGTCCCCCATGAATATTCTGTTCGGCCAATCATGTTTTCAGGTACATGCAAGAGAGAGACGGGCCTGCACCATGCGCGTGTCCTACAAGTGGTTCTCGAGGCAGCCAACAAAGTCAAAGTGCGAAAGAACTGCATTTATCGCACTGTCTGTGTTGCATCCGATGGCGAAGCAAAGCGTGGAGACGCATTCGTGATACTGACGATGAGTTCCCAGCTATCTGCAAGCTCGCCGATCTATGGGCAGCTCTCCTCGCTGAGGCTCATGAACCACCTGGTTGGTCCAGATGATCTCACAGCCGACAAGGATTTCAAACATGTGTTCAAGCGTCAAAGGAACCTCCTCATGCGCCAGAAGGGTGTTTTAATTCAAGGGTTTTGTGTCACTCCCGCCATACTTCGGACGCACCTCGAGTCACATGGCGTCCCCTCGCATCGACTGCGGTCTCTCCTCAATCCCAACGACAAGCAGGACGTCATCCTCGCGTATTCTCTTCTGAAGGAAGTATGGTCGCTACCTCCCCCACCAGCTGGTTCTAGCCCCTCTTTCGCTCGTGCACGCGAGGCTCTTAACGTATACGGACACTTTGCGCACCATCTAATGATGCCCTATGTCTGCGTTGACTTGACCTCGATCTCGACGAGCAGCTGATTCACTTGAGTGCGGCTGCGCACATGGCTTTTTTCCTCTACAGGGACTGTCTTGCTCGCACACAATTCATGCCTACTCAATCATATGTAGATATCATGATTATGGTCAAGAACGTGTTCTACTGCGTCGCCAAGGCCAAAGTTGACAATCCACATGGCAATTTCTACCCCATCCTTCTGGGGACCGATTGCTTGGAAACATTCTTTGGTCTAATTTGGACAGCTGTTGGTACGATGCGAACGTTGATGTCCTACAACTTGGCAACCATGCGTCAGGTCTAACAGAGGTTGCTCTTATTCTCGCAGAGCACCCAGAGTGGGACCTTGGCCCTCGTCATCTCACATTGCCCCATATCACCAACGACGCTCAGGCTGGGGAAATTACCTCAAAGTTCAATCACATCAGCCCGAAGGACTGGCGTGGCGACGCTACTGTTGCAAGGGTCAATCTTCATTCTTGTTGGCTCTTGGGACGTCAGCAGGCAATCACGTGTATCCCTGGTGCTGGACACGTCTTCAAGCAACTCTTGGCAGAGGGCGCTCCCAATATTGATATGCTATCTCCACTCGGTACATTACTTGTAAACCAACGCGACCAAGAACACGACAACAAAGACAACACCGACGACTTTTCTGCCAGCTTTGATCCTGAGGGACCTGAGCACATTCCTTCCGATGTCATGCAAAATGCGAGCAATGCTCGAACAACCCTCTCCTTGCCCCTCTCTTACACGCATGACGGGGACTTGGAGGATGCGATTGCCGACGAAATGCCAAGAAATAATGTCGACTCCACAGTTATTGTACAAGGCCAGAAAACATCGAAAGCAAAGGCCCTCCGCCATCGAATGGCCTCTCATACTACTCGGTCATCGACAGATCGGTTGCGGCGCATACAAAACATACCGTGCTTTGGTCCAACTTCCGCTGGCCCCGCTGAGTCTGACTCCTGGTCTAGCTCGATTACACCTTGTGACGACACTACTTTGGGGCCTACTCTTCGCGTTGGCAATCCAGTCGCTTTACTTGTCCGGTGTGGTACACTTGTTGTCCTGGCTGTGGCCCAGGTTAATCGACTTCAGTTTGCGTCCCAATCCAACCTTGACGAACTCACCGTCCACCTTCTCGCCGACCCGACTGCTAAGGTAGACTGCCAGCTCCTGCACCTTGTTCCTGCGACAGTCGAAGACAATCCAACACGTGTACATGACTGGTGCTGGTCCATGCAAATGGAGGCGAATTGTGAGAACGTCAATGGTCGATATGTCCACTCGCTGAATCCTGTGATTTCGATTCTAAGACCCGGAAAGCCAACATTTCTCTTTGAAGGCAGCTTTCTGGTGACTCTTTCCTGTAGCCTGTTTCAAGACCTTCGGTCACAGGACTACCAACGCTTGCTGGTGCTGAGACGCACAGAATTCTTCCCTTACCGCTTCGAAGGTACGTTAGGACCGTATATTAACTATTCTCGTTCTCATGTAGTGACTTTGTTTAGGGATGGCGGGCTTTGTGTGTGATGAAAAACTGACCAACCACTTGGAAACAAACAGTCAAGGCTGCTCGAGATGTGGGTTGACGGTGAACCAGAAGAATGGACAACGCGTCCTCAAACATATGGGCGCACACATCCTACACGATGGTCTGCTTGATAGTTCCGAAGAGCTCTGTGGCATGTGTCTTTGCCCTGCTCTAATGTGCCAGATCTACCTAAGGAAGGCTCGCGGAACTGCTGGAAGCGTCTCGGTGGACCGCAAGAAGTCAAAATGCGTCAACATGACACATTTCAACTATGCTACTGCCTCCACTTCTTCTGAGGCATCTCCTTGCTCGAACGTTCCGATAATCTGCCCCCATTGTCCCGACGATAGTCCTGCTGTATGGACGTACAGTCTCCATGCACACTTTCGAGAGCGACATCACATCCAATCTCCGGACAACTTCCCCATCACGATTTGTCTGTCTCAATCTGAAAAAGATGGCATGCGAAAGGTCTGGAATTTGCAGTTCAAGGCCCAGAAACAACGCAAAACAAAGCTGAAGAATATGCCATCGCTTGCCATCTCGGAAGCACACCGTGCCTGGCTTTATCTCCAGTGAGCCCGATATTGTCTGAGAATTCGCTCTCGCACTAAGTTTCCTTCTTCACTAGATCATGTACAGGCGACAAAGAAATTCAAGAGGACAACTCAGGTGTGCACGATGTCGAGTTCCGTGGTGACTCTGGCCATCCTCCGGAGGACGCGATGGAATGGGACTCGGAGCGGGAGTTCGACGATGACGATGGTGACGGCGGTGGTGACGATGGTGATGACGACGGTGACCGAGATGATGACGACGAAGAGAACAAACCAAGTACGGTATTTCCTTCATAATACAGACTTGGTAGGCTGATCCCTATTTGATAGCTCCTCCTCCTCCGTCGTCTCTGACTTGGTATTCAAACGCATCCATGTCTCCACCTCCATCAACTCCTGCTCCACAGACTGTACACCAAACTGCGCACGCTCACGGTGAACGTGCTCGAAAGCGCGTGCGTGAGTAAACGTGGGCAGAGGGTGGTTAAGGATAAAGGAGGGGAAGAGAAGCAGCCAGAAAAGAGGGGAAAAGATAGCGAGAGTTGTCCTTCGAGTGCCCGCGTTTGGGCCTGACTTCCGGGATATTCACGCTGAGAGAGGGGGAAAACAAAGGCAACCGAGTGCTGAGTATATTCAGCACAGAGTAAAAGATTATATACAAAGGGATCCTCTAGCTAGGATAAGCAAAAGGAAAAGAACATAAGGAAACACGAGAACGGCCGCGTGGCCAAGGCAATCGAACGCGTGAAACGAAATCAAATGGTTTCAGGCTCAGCCCGAAGGCTGGCCTTACAATGGATTAAACGTACTGCCCATCGAATTGTCCACATCCGTCCTCAAATCTACCACCACAGCCCCAGAATCGTCTGCGCAGGCACAAGCGCAGGCCCTCAAGTCAAGCATGCAACTAAACACACAGCCTTCAGATATTATCGCCCAACCGCCCAAATCGACTGCGGTGAAAGATGTGCCGATTCCCACCTTGGCCCCCCTATCACCTCTTCTAGGGCGGCCGAGTCCGAGTCACCCATTGCCTGAACCAGCTGTCAGCGCTCAAGGACGTCGGCTGAGGAAAGCGAACGTCCTCAGTTTGAACATGTGTACGTGTGGTGTTACGATTACCGACTCCGAGATCAATATAGGAGTGAGTGTGATGAAGTGTCAAGTTCCTGGGTGTGAGACAGTCTGGGTGTGTTCTTCTTCCCTTTCCTTGTTCTTTCTGTCTTGCTTTCTGATTCGTTCATGCTCACACAACCACCAGTTCCATAAAACATGTATGGATTACGAATTTGCACCCAAAAATTGGGCTTGCGATAGCTGTGCAGGTGGGACGAATCGACGCTGTCGTCGTATGTAGTTTACATAAATTCTTGACATGTGACTTAAAACATATTACAAATTTTTGCAAAACATAAACATGTGAGTAAAACTTACCGCATATGGTTGAAGGGGGGGGGGAGGGATCAGACAGCCCCTAAAAGATAAAACCGGACTGGATATGCGTTTTTCCCATCCCGCCCCCCCCTTGGATTTTTAGAGATTTTTCTGGATTTTTTGTGCACGTTCAGGGTTTGGTTCAGGGTTCGGCCCCTTCTGAGCCCGAACCGGACCCGGGTCCGGTTCGGGGTCCGGAAAAAATGGTCTCCAAACCGGACCGCACCGGACCGCGGCAACCCTATACCTACAATTGGAGACCGGCTTTGTACTATGTACTGCTCCGGAATACAAATTTTTCAAAAAAAAAAAAAAAGCCTTGGTCAAGGAAGTACTCAAATGTTGTAACATCTATCCCCATTGTTGTGATAAACGCATGGTCATTACCTCTGGTGCGCATGTGCTGCCACTGGCAGGGAGTTCCAATGCGTGGGGAGGGGCTGAGATTGGGACGGGTGAGTGTATGTACAATGTGTATTACGTTGTCGGCGGCTGGCAGTCGCAAATAACATTTTTTTCACATAATGGTTCGGAGTGACTTCCATTACTCATGGGCTGACCGACGGTGAGAGTCTTTTATATGTCATGGGCCAGCCGACGACGGCCGACGCCTGAGATTTCTTCCGAGACTCATGGGCCAACCGATGTCGGGTCGGAGACATTTATTCCAGAACAACTTTGAAACACTCTGAGATTATGAGGGCATAACGGAGTGTATAAATATGTGCAGGTCCAAGAAATGTTGCACATGTTCTGGAGGAACAACTCTGAAACACTCCGAGATTATGAGGGCATAACAGAGTGTATAAATATGTGCAGGTCCGAGAAATGTTGCACATGTTCTGGAGGAACAACTCTGAATCACTCCGAGATTATGAGGGCATAATGGAGTGTATAGACATGTGCAGGTCCAAGAAATGTTGCACATGTTCTGGAGGAACAACTCTGAATCACTCCGAGATTATGAGGGCATAACGGAGTGTATAGACATGTGCAGGTCCAAGAAATGTTGCACATGTTCTGGAGGAACAACTCTGAATCACTCCGAGATTATGAGGGCATAATGGAGTGTACAAACATGTGCAGGTCCGAGAAATGTTACACATGTTCTGGAGGAACAACTCTGAAACACTCCGAGATTATGAGGATATAATGGAGTGTATAAATATGTGCAGGTCCGAGGACTGTTGCACATGTTCTGGAGGAACAACTCTGAATCACTCTGAGATTATGATGATATAATAGAGTGTATAGACATGTGCAGGTCCAAGGAATGTTACACATGTTCTGGAGGAACAACTCTGAAACACTCCGAGATTATGAGGGCATAACGGAGTGTATAGATATGTGCAGGTCCGAGAAATGTTGCACATGTTCTGGAGGAACAACTTTGAAACACTCCGAGATTATGAGGGCATAACGGAGTGTATAAATATGTGCAGGTCCGAGAAATGTTGCACATGTTCTGGAGGAACAACTTTGAAACACTCCGAGATTATGAGGGCATAATGGAGTGTACAAACATGTGCAGGTCCGAGAAATGTTACACATGTTCTGGAGGAACAACTCTGAAACACTCCGAGATTATGAGGATATAATGGAGTGTATAGACATGTGCAGGTCCAAGAAATGTTGCACATGTTCTGGAGGAACAACTCTGACACACTCCAAGATTATGAGGGTGGAATGGAGTGTATGAACATGTGCAGCTGTCCAAGGTATGTTATAAATGTTCTGGAGGAACACAATCAAGTTTATGAGGGTGCAACAGAGTGTATATACATATGCAGGTGTCTGAGGGATGTTCTGGACTTGGAGGAACAACTCCAAGATTATGTGCATATAAATGAGTGTATAAACATGTGTGGGGTGTCTAACAAATACTATTCTAGATATTGATTTGGAAGGAAACACTCTAATATTATATGGATGTAATGGGGGTCTGGGTAGAACTGTGTGCAGGTGACCAACATGTAACATTAGAAGGAACAACTCTCAGATCACTTGAGTGTCTGGACAACATATAAAGGTGTCCAAAGAATGTTCCTTGTATAGTCTACTAGTATATGGAGGAACAACTTCAAGACTAATTAAATATGTACAAGTCTTTGACATCATACATGGAACACCTCCACCACCCAATTGGCCTACAGAAGAGTTTAATCATGTCTAGATGTTCAGCGAAAGTGATTAATGAATGTATGTAAAGATGGTTGAGTGCAGCTCCCTGACCACTGGATGTGTCAAGCAGTCACGAAAAATGTTTATGTAATATTCCGAAATGAAAGGAATTGACACATAATGTTCCTTGTGCCTCACCAATCAGACTAACAGCTAATAATAGAGCAAGGTCATGTATTCTCACTAAGAAATATGGAGTGTAATTGTTATAATAATGAGAGAACAGTCATATTCTTTAGACAACACCCACATAATCTCGGAGTTGTTCCTCCAGAACATGTGTAACATTCCTCTGACTGACACATGTTTATACACTCTGTTGTGCCTTCATACTAATCTTGGAATATTTCAGTTGTTCCTCCAGAACATGCAACATTTCTTGGACCTGCACATGTTTATACACTCCGTTATGCCCTCATAATCTTGGAGTGTTTCAGAGTTGTTCCTCCAGAATATGTGTAACATTCCTCAGACCTGCACATGTCTATACACTCCATTATATCCTCATAATCTTGGAGTGTTTCAGAGTTGTTCCTCCAGAACATGTGTAACATTCCTTGGACCTACACACTCCGTTATGCCCCCATAATCCTGGAGGGTTTCAGAGTTGTTCCTCCAGAATATGTGTAACATCTCTTGGATCTGCACACTCCATTATGCCCTCAAAATCTTGGAGTGTTTTGGAGTTGTTCCTCCAGAACATGTGCAACATGATTCGGACCTGCACATGTTTATACACTCCGTTATGCCCTCATAATCTCGGAGTGTTTCAGAGTTGTTCCTCCAGAACATGTGTAACATTTCTCGGACCTGCACATGTTTGTACACTCCATTATGCCCTCATAATCTCGGAGTGTTTCAAAGTTGTTCCTCCAGAACATGTGCAACATTTCTTGGACCTGCACATATCTATACACTCCGTTATGCCCTCATAATCTTGGAGTGTTTCAAAGTTGTTCCTCCAGAACATGTGTAACAGTCCTCGGACCTGCACATGTCTATACACTCCATTATATCCTCATAATCTCGGAGTGTTTCAGAGTTGTTCCTCCAGAACATGTGTAACATTTCTCAGACCTGCACATGCCATCAGGAAAACCTCAAAGTGCTTAGCTGCCTTAATTGGCCTATAAAGGCACCTCAGACTGTTAAGGTGAACAGTGACTTAATTTGCACTTAGAAATATTGTCTTAAGGGAAGATTAAGGACACATATGTGACATACTAGATAAAAAAACTTCAAATTGAGTGTGAGATTGGTGAGGATTGGGAATGAGGGTGGGTAAGGGAAACATGGGGAAGGGGTAGATGAGGGTAGGCATGCAAGGGGGAATATAGGGAAGGGAAAGAAAGGGATGGGGATGCCAGTGGTGAATATGGGGATGGGGGAGGGGGACATGGGGAAGGGGACAAGGGGAAGGGGATGGGGAATATGGGGATGGGGGAGGGGGACATGGGAAAGGGGGTGGGGAATATGGGGAAGGGGGATATGGGGAGGGGGTCATGGGGATGGGGGATGGGAAGGATGATATGGGGATGGGAAGGAGGACAAGGGGAAGGGGGATATGGGGATGTGGGAGGAGAACATGGGGATGGGGGAGGAGAACATGGGGAAGGGGGATATGGGGAGGGGGGTAGGGGAGAAGGGGATATGGGGAGGGGATATAGGGAGAAGGGGGGGTCATGGGGAGGGGATATGGAGAGGGGGGAGGGGGGAGGGTGATATGGGGAGTGGGGAGGGTGATATGGGGAGGGGGGAGGGGGGAGGGTGATATGGGGAGTGGGGAGGGTGATATGGGGAGGGGGGATATGGGGAGGGGGGATGGGGAGAGAATATGAGTGTGGGGGAAGGGGACATGGGGAAGGGGGAGTCATGGAGAAGGGGATAGAGGAGGGGGGCATGGGGAGAGAATATGAGTGTGGGGGAAGGGACATGGGGATGGGGAATATGGGGAGGGAGGAGGGGGACATAGGAATGGGGAATATGGGGAGGGAGGGGGTGTAGTAGTTTGGTTTTCTCTAATATAAGCCATTCACCTGTCCAGATGACTCTAGTCTACCTACTAAAAAAAATGAAAATATTTGGGGATGTAGATACCCTCAGACAGGGATATCAACAAGTACAGACTTGTTGTACTTGTTTGGCTGTATCACTTGAACCAGTGATCATACAGGTCTGAAAATTTAGATATGAGCAGATATACAGTATGCTCAAGAGTATGCTTGCTCATATTCAAAATTTCAGCCCTGTACAATCCCTAGTTCAAGAGATACAGCCAAACAAGTGCAATGAGTCTGTACTCGTTGACATCCCTACCACAAGAATGAAGTAGGACTCTTGGTAGGACTCCTCAGAGTCCAAGGGGTCCTCTGCCAACTCTAAGTAATCTGACTAGCCACTGGCATTCCTGAATTATTTGACTGGTTCAAGTCTATGGCCACTGCCAGTGGCACTGCACCCCAGACTATATCTGTCTCCTTCAGTTAAAGCACTGGCACTTACATGGGATGACTGAGTGGAATCCCAATGAAAAGTGTGTTGGCTTTCACTATTTCTCCAAGAACTCCTACTTAGTGTTGTGGTAGCTCAGAGCTGGTGTTTACTATCTTGGGACATAAAATAAGGAAAACTCTGAGATTATTTGGGGAGCTGGCTTTCCTCAAAAGCCAAGGGGTCCTTTGCCAACTCTAAGCAATCTGATCAGGTATTCCTGATTTATTTAACAGAGCTGAAACCCTTGGGCTGAAGGATTTCAGAGCTGGTCAAATAAATCATGAACATCTGATTGTATTGCTTAGCTGTTACAGTTTCGCCTTCAACTGTCCCCCGATCACCCGCCAAGACCCTGAATACTGCCGTGAGAAGGACACGTGCTGATAAGTATGCCGAGGAGGAAGGCCAAGTTATGAGACTTGTGGCTGAGAACACCCAAGCGCCTGAAGCTGAGTCACCTGACTACCACTACCATCCTGAAAGCGCTCAGAAGTCGCAGGAATATTGGCAGTAGATCACGTGATCTTAGCGCCCGCCCGTCATGTGACCCTGGCACGTGACCTGGCCAGACCCGCACCAGGTGGGTCCAGATGAGCTTGTGCCTGGACCAGCTCTAGACCGCCTCGTGTTTGATGACTTGTACGTGCCTGTATCAATTGTGCCTTGATTCTGATGGATTATGCCTCGTGTTCCCTTATCTCTGACTCATGCCATGAGGGCCTTACACCATTGGCTGCTACGGACTGTGATGACTGATTCCTAGGATCCATGTACTAGGGTTTCGGAGCTCCAAGCTGGGGTTCAAACCTCCTTGGACGTGTATAAGTAGACAGGTCACAGGCTTATGGTCACTAAAGACCTAAGCTTAACTTCTTGGACTATACCACCCAACTGCCTAGCCACTCTCTAGCTGTCTTGCTAGTGTGCACTGAATAGACTCTTGGTTGTCATACCCATTGTTCTTAGCTGTTGGCTGTCTGTAAAGCGCCATATCCCTTCCTTTCCCCTTCTCCTCTCTGCTGTCTTATCTGACGCGCTGTCCATACTCCACTTTATTGCATTCGCTGCCCTCTGGACCTTGTGGGTCGCCCTTATATGTCTCTCTTACGAGATCGTGCAACACCGAGTATCCGAGTTCGACATCCTCTGTGATCGTTTGGTCCCGTGTAGCCTTGCCTAGGAAGATCGTGCCCTACTCAAGAAGTACGTCCGGTGGAACGTAACATTAGCGTTGGCAGAGGACCCCTTGGTATTTGAGATGATCTACCTCCCCAAATATTTTCATAGTTTTATCTATTTTATTTCTTGAGATATTAGAAATATTAGCTTAGCTGGCACTGGCAGCAATACTATTAAAATCAAATTCCTTTTGTTTTTTGTATCGTTGTAGTACTTACTTTTCCTATTTATGCATTCCTATACACTCTGTAATTTTTGAGGCAGAATGATTCAAGGAAAATGTGTGATTTTGTGCAGACACATACTCAAATTGACTTAGACAAAAAATGGTAACTTGGGCGACTTCCGGGCGGAAGTTTAATTTGTGGCGGGGAACGGCGCGCCGCGTCACGCGTCATGTGTCACGGCTTGTTCGAATTCGAACGCCCCACATTCCTCCTCGCCCTCTCTCTCGCTTCCCGCAAATTCCGAAGACGCAAATACGAAGCTACGTCTTTTCATTGCCTTTTTCTTATCTCTAACCGGTGTAGGCCGCAGAACAGTGACTCACAACGGCCTCCTCCCACCGCCTTCACACCTTGCGAGTGTACCTGCCGTTCCCACCCCTCAACCTGCGCTCACGCGTGTGTACGCAGGCCACCTCGTTGTCGCCGTCTCGCGACACTTGGCCCCACTCGGATGAGTTTTCTTTTTTCTTTTTCACTTTGTTTTTTTCTTACTCATTTCTAGTGGGCAGGAAGACCTTCCACTCTCGCACCTTCGTCGCGACCCTCAACACCACCACACCCTCACCCGCTGCCCCTCGACCCTGACCCCGCCACATTGACATGGCCGCGACACCCCTTGACCCCACCAACACGACTACCACTACCACGACCCTGCCACGCCGCCGCCACCTCGACACGGCTTCACGGCTTCCTCAACTCGACCCCGCTGCATCGCCCCCGTCTCGACACGACCCCCACCACCACCTTGACGCCGGCACCGCCATTGCCGCCCACCCCGTTCACCCAGGCCCCGCCTCGACTGGCGCCATCTCGACACGGCCTCAATGCCACCTCAATGCCTGCACCGTCACTGCCCATCCGTTCGCCCCGACCCCAACCCTGCCTTGACCCCACCCCACCCCACCGGCGCCGTTTCGACACGGCCTCCACCGCCACCTCGACGCCGACACCATCGCTACCCACTCAACCCCGACCCCGCCGAGACCACACTACCGGCGCCGTTTCGACACGGCCGCCGCCACTACCCGACTCAACCCGCCACACCAGCACGGCCGTCACCGTGACCTCGCCGTCGCAGTCTCCACCCCACCTGTATTAATAGCTGCTTGTAGTCCTATCATAATATATATATTTGCATAAATCCTGTTCTGTCCAGTCCCTGTGTGAAAAAGCAAATCATTTAAGATGAGGTCTTAATAGTGTCTTATCGGGTCTTAGTTGACTTAAATTGTACTGATATCCTAACCTGACCATGGGCTCATCTTAATCCTTAAGACCTTTAAGTACTGATTCAGAGCTATCCTAAGTCTCAATGTCATTTAAGGGCATTAAGTTATGGCCATTAAGGCAGGTTAAGGAGGCGACCTTGCTTAAATTGCCTTAGGAAAAAATGACCTTAAAATGGCCTTAGGAGCATGTTAAGGCACGATTAAGAGCATTTAAGTACTTTTAGGTTTTCCTGATGCCAGCGGAACGAGACCAGGCGGTCGGAACCCCCCAAGGCTCCCCGCTGTCCCCAATCCTCTCCGCCCTCTACACTTCCACCCTGCTCAAGCTTCGACCGCCGACGCCTAACACCACCTTGGCCATGTATGTGGACGACGGAATTATCCTGTCCCACGGCCGCACATGGGAACAAGTAACCAACGGCCTGTGCAACCGGTACCGACAGTGCGAAGCATGGCTCCGCCGATCCAACTTAGAATTAGAACCGGACAAAACTGAACTAATTTTCTTTACCCCTCCCCGCACCAGAAAGAACCCCCCCCCTACCTACATCCACCTCCCCGACCCGCACTCAAATACATACTACACTGTCCAATCTTCCCCTACCATACGCTACCTGGGTTTCTTCATTAACCACCGCCTAGACTGGGAGCCGCACGTAACCGTCTCGTGTAACCGAGCGCGTGCCTCCCTGAAGGCTTTACAGCTGCTCGGCAATTCCTGGCGAGGCGTATCCACGGCAAGCTGGCAGCTACTGTTCAACGCAGTATGCATGCCGGTTCTGACCTACGGATGCCAGCTGTGGGCAAGTTGCAAGAAGAAGGTCGGTCTTTTCAAAAAGGTACAGTTAGTAATGAATGAGGGGGTCCGGGTCATATCTGGTTCATTCCGGACTGCACCCAGGGCCCCCTTACACAAGTTTCTTCGCATCCTGCTGGCGAGGCAGTTCATTGAGAAACTAACCACAACTTCTGCCCTCAGACTGTTCCGTGTCCCCCGGACGTCTCAGCTCTTATCCCGCCTGGGTGACGACTGGGGCGCGCTGGTTCAGAGCGGCCCACACTCCAGCAATGGAGGGGTGGTGAACAACAGAACTCTGTTGGTATGGTCTGAAGTATCGACACAGCGCCCCACTGCCTTGGAGGCTCTCGGCGTGCGCGTTGACCCACTGTTAACCGAGCGCGTCGACGTCGTGGCCATTGCCCCCTGGGAGGTACCCAACTGGGAGGCACATGTAACCTACGAAGGGCTGGCGGACCCCAATGAGCGGAAAGCTTTCGTCAACGGGCTGTACGCCTCGCGACGGGAGCAAAGTACGCTGATCATCCGCGTGGCGGGAACAGTGACGAACCGCAACCGCCCAGACAATTTGATGGTGGGAGGTGCAGCTGCTTCACTGTGGCAGGGAGAGATGGAGCCACGTGTACGGACATGGACGCTCGGCACAGGGGTCGAGACTTCAGATGACCACCTCTTCGGCATATCCAAAGCCGCCGAGCTTATATCAGCTGAGTACTCGCGTGCGCCCCCTTCACACATATACATTCTTTCCTCGGACAACGGAGCGCTCAGCTCCATACGTAACCTACGCTCACTTACTCACCAATCAGAGGTGCTTCGGTTCCATACCGCCCTCTCAGCCTTCTATAGCGTCCACAGGGATACAAGCATTCACCTTGTATGGTCAAAGGAACACAGGAAGAGAGCATCGGACACCCAAGCCAGGTTGGCGGCCCTTGCAGCTTGCACAAACACCCCCTCCGCTACCATCACGCGCATCCAGTCCCCAGCATTCGTCAAACGTGCCCAGCGCGCTTTCGCCTTCCGCGCCTGGGCCCAGGAATGGATCACACGCGTCAACTCAGACCACCCACCACCTGCCCGTGCCTATGGGCACTCCATTCATTACCACACGCCCCCTGACGGGCGCAACCACCCTTTATGGTCCACTGCCATACCCCCCAAAATGCCGTCCCCTCATTGGACACCTATCACCCGACGAACGCACTGCACAGCCATGCAGCTCGCGACACTACACTCATTCACCTCCGACTACACCACCACCCACCGCCCCGACCTCCCCCCAGAAACAGCACACTGCCAATGCAGCTTCCCTGACAAATCATTCTACCACATCGTCTATGACTGCCATCTGTTCGCAGCCCAGCGACGCTACCACCTTTTCTCCAGTCGACGCCCGGAATCCACCGAGCCCCTGGACCTATTTAACGGAGAAGGCGATGTCGCACACGACTTCTGCCTCTTTCTGCAAACCTCTGGCGCTGCCTCACGACCTGAGAACGTGCCCCTAATGCTGTTTGACCCCGGTTGAAGATGCTCTCAACCTCAAAACCCTAGACCCAGCCAAGGCTGCCCGGTGAGTCGCCTGACTGTGATGACACCTCTACCGTACACCCTCTGTCATATCTTATGTACTTGACACGCTACTTTGGCTTTGGCCCCCTTTGGTTCCTGGCTTTCCTCTGGTGAGGTGGCCCTAGTTCGGTCCTTTTTCCGTACTATTCACTCTTTCGCACGGCGCACGTGATTACCTAAATTACGTTACTTCTCGTAAATCTCGCTCTGTAGGGAGTTGAGGACCGGCTTTGTATGTTCTACTGCCCCGGAATAAACACGATCCAAAAAAAAAAAAAAAAAAAAAAAAACTCCGAAACACTCCGAGATTATGAGGGTGTAACAGAGTGTGCAGGTCTGAGGAATGTTACACATGTTCTGGAGGAACAACTTGAACTCAAAACCACTCCGAGACTATGAGGATATAATGGAGTGTATAAACATGTGCAGGTCAGAGGAATACTCCACATCTGCTGGAGGAACAACTCTGAAACACTCCGAGACTATGAGGATATAATGGCGTGTATAGACATGTGCAGGTCCGAGGATGGTTACACATGTTCTGGAGGAACAGCTCTGAAACACTCCGAGATTATGAGGGCATAACGGAGTGTATAAATATGTGCAGGTCCGAGACATGTTGCACATGTTCTGGAGGAACAACTCTGAATCACTCCGAGATTATGAGGATATAATGGAGTGTATAGACATGTGCAGGTCCGAGGAATGTTACACATGTTCTGGAGGAACAACTTTGAAACACTCCGAGATTATGAGGGCATAATGGAGTGTATAGATATGTGCAGGTCTGAGAAATGTTGCACATGTTCTGGAGGAACAACTCTGAATCACTCCGAGATTATGAGGATATAATAGAGTGTATAGACATGTGCAGGTCCGAGGAATGTTACACATGTTCTGGAGGAACAACTTTGAAACACTCCGAGATTATGAGGGCATAATGGAGTGTATAAATATGTGCAGGTCCGAGAAATGTTGCACATGTTCTGGAGGAACAACTCTGAAACACTCCGAGATTATGAGGGCATAACGGAGTGTATAAATATGTGCAGGTCTGAGAAATGTTGCACATGTTCTGGAGGAACAACTCTGAATCACTCCAAGATTATGAGGGCATAACGGAGTGTATAAATATGTGCAGGTCCGAGAAATGTTGCACATGTGCTGGAGGAACAACTCTGAAACACTCCGAGATTATGAGGGCATAACAGAGTGTATAGATATGTGCAGGTCTGAGAAATGTTACACATGTTCTGGAGGAACAACTCTGAATCACTCCGAGATTATGAGGGCATAACGGAGTGTATAAATATGTGCAGGTCCGAGACATGTTGCACATGTTCTGGAGGAACAACTCTGAATCACTCCGAGATTATGAGGATATAATGGAGTGTATAGACATGTGCAGGTCCGAGAAATGTTACACATGTTCTGGAGGAACAACTCTGAATCACTCCGAGATTATGAGGGCATAATGGAGTGTACAAACAGTGACCATCAGGAAAACCTAAAAGTACTTAAATGCTCTTAATCGTGCCTTAACATGCTCCTAAGGCCATTTTAAGGTCATTTTTTCCTAAGGCAATTTAAGCAAGGTCGCCTCCTTAACCTGCCTTAATGGCCATAACTTAATGCCCTTAAATGACATTGAGACTTAGGATAGCTCTGAATCAGTACTTAAAGGTCTTAAGGATTAAGATGAGCCCATGGTCAGGTTAGGATATCAGTACAATTTAAGTCAACTAAGACCCGATAAGACACTATTAAGACCTCATCTTAAATGGTTTGCTTTTTCACACAGGGACTGGACAGAACAGGATTTATGCAAATATATATATTATGATAGGACTACAAGCAGCTATTAATACAGGTGGGGTGGAGACTGCGACGGCGAGGTCACGGTGACGGCCGTGCTGGTGTGGCGGGTTGAGTCGGGTAGTGGCGGCGGCCGTGTCGAAACGGCGCCGGTAGTGTGGTCTCGGCGGGGTCGGGGTTGAGTGGGTAGCGATGGTGTCGGCGTCGAGGTGGCGGTGGAGGCCGTGTCGAAACGGCGCCGGTGGGGTGGGGTGGGGTCAAGGCAGGGTTGGGGTCGGGGCGAACGGATGGGCAGTGACGGTGCAGGCATTGAGGTGGCATTGAGGCCGTGTCGAGATGGCGCCAGTCGAGGCGGGGCCTGGGTGAACGGGGTGGGCGGCAATGGCGGTGCCGGCGTCAAGGTGGTGGTGGGGGTCGTGTCGAGACGGGGGCGATGCAGCGGGGTCGAGTTGAGGAAGCCGTGAAGCCGTGTCGAGGTGGCGGCGGCGTGGCAGGGTCGTGGTAGTGGTAGTCGTGTTGGTGGGGTCAAGGGGTGTCGCGGCCATGTCAATGTGGCGGGGTCAGGGTCGAGGGGCAGCGGGTGAGGGTGTGGTGGTGTTGAGGGTCGCGACGAAGGTGCGAGAGTGGAAGGTCTTCCTGCCCACTAGAAATGAGTAAGAAAAAAACAAAGTGAAAAAGAAAAAAGAAAACTCATCCGAGTGGGGCCAAGTGTCGCGAGACGGCGACAACGAGGTGGCCTGCGTACACACGCGTGAGCGCAGGTTGAGGGGTGGGAACGGCAGGTACACTCGCAAGGTGTGAAGGCGGTGGGAGGAGGCCGTTGTGAGTCACTGTTCTGCGGCCTACACCGGTTAGAGATAAGAAAAAGGCAATGAAAAGACGTAGCTTCGTATTTGCGTCTTCGGAATTTGCGGGAAGCGAGAGAGAGGGCGAGGAGGAATGTGGGGCGTTCGAATTCGAACAAGCCGTGACACATGACGCGTGACGCGGCGCGCCGTTCCCCGCCACAAATTAAACTTCCGCCCGGAAGTCGCCCAAGTTACCATTTTTTGTCTAAGTCAATTTGAGTATGTGTCTGCACAAAATCACACATTTTCCTTGAATCATTCTGCCTCAAAAATTACAGAGTGTATAGGAATGCATAAATAGGAAAAGTAAGTACTACAACGATACAAAAAACAAAAGGAATTTGATTTTAATAGTATTGCTGCCAGTGCCAGCTAAGCTAATATTTCTAATATCTCAAGAAATAAAATAGATAAAACTATGAAAATATTTGGGGAGGTAGATCATCTCAAATACCAAGGGGTCCTCTGCCAACGCTAATGTTACGTTCCACCGGACGTACTTCTTGAGTAGGGCACGATCTTCCTAGGCAAGGCTACACGGGACCAAACGATCACAGAGGATGTCGAACTCGGATACTCGGTGTTGCACGATCTCGTAAGAGAGACATATAAGGGCGACCCACAAGGTCCAGAGGGCAGCGAATGCAATAAAGTGGAGTATGGACAGCGCGTCAGATAAGACAGCAGAGAGGAGAAGGGGAAAGGAAGGGATATGGCGCTTTACAGACAGCCAACAGCTAAGAACAATGGGTATGACAACCAAGAGTCTATTCAGTGCACACTAGCAAGACAGCTAGAGAGTGGCTAGGCAGTTGGGTGGTATAGTCCAAGAAGTTAAGCTTAGGTCTTTAGTGACCATAAGCCTGTGACCTGTCTACTTATACACGTCCAAGGAGGTTTGAACCCCAGCTTGGAGCTCCGAAACCCTAGTACATGGATCCTAGGAATCAGTCATCACAGTCCGTAGCAGCCAATGGTGTAAGGCCCTCATGGCATGAGTCAGAGATAAGGGAACACGAGGCATAATCCATCAGAATCAAGGCACAATTGATACAGGCACGTACAAGTCATCAAACACGAGGCGGTCTAGAGCTGGTCCAGGCACAAGCTCATCTGGACCCACCTGGTGCGGGTCTGGCCAGGTCACGTGCCAGGGTCACATGACGGGCGGGCGCTAAGATCACGTGATCTACTGCCAATATTCCTGCGACTTCTGAGCGCTTTCAGGATGGTAGTGGTAGTCAGGTGACTCAGCTTCAGGCGCTTGGGTGTTCTCAGCCACAAGTCTCATAACTTGGCCTTCCTCCTCGGCATACTTATCAGCACGTGTCCTTCTCACGGCAGTATTCAGGGTCTTGGCGGGTGATCGGGGGACAGTTGAAGGCGAAACTGTAACAGCTAAGCAATACAATCAGATGTTCATGATTTATTTGACCAGCTCTGAAATCCTTCAGCCCAAGGGTTTCAGCTCTGTTAAATAAATCAGGAATACCTGATCAGATTGCTTAGAGTTGGCAAAGGACCCCTTGGCTTTTGAGGAAAGCCAGCTCCCCAAATAATTTCAGAGTTTTCCTTATTTTATGTCCCAAGATAGTAAACACCAGCTCTGAGCTACCACAACACTAAGTAGGAGTTCTTGGAGAAATAGTGAAAGCCAACACACTTTTCATTGGGTCTTTGCATGTCGCTTACTTAGGCTTTCCGCAGGAACATGCCCGTGTGGCGCCGGTTGAAGGGTCGGGGCGCGTGGAGAGAGCCCGGCGCGCAGACACGGGGGAGGGGGAAGAAACGAAAGAGGCATGCCTCGTGTTACTCGATAGCGGGTATGCGGAGGGGAAACGAGAGAAGAGTGTTTACATGTGAACGCGTGATTAAGTGGCTACGTGGCAAGCTAGTAGAGACTGGGCGGAAGCACGAAGTGCTTCTCGATCGAAAAAACTGGGGATTTTGTGCTGAGGTGAGGTCGCGACACCCGATCTAGTAGGAATGACGATGTCGCGTCGAGTTAGCCTCGGCACCCCCAAAGTTAGGAAGAGGCAGGATTGCTGCTTACCCCGTACATTAAACACCTGAGGAGCGCGAAGGAGGGGCGCCGGCGGTGCTGACGGGTTTTAGCGAACCGGGGGCATTGAATAGCGGATGAACGCGTCGTGGACGGCGGACGAGGCCTGGATGTAGGGGGCAATGATGATGGCGTGTTTCCGCAGGTACAGGAGGAAGGAGTCTCCAGCCCACCGGCCTTTGGCCTTCATCACATCGAACAGCACACCTCGGAGGAGGTATTCCAGTGTGGACCCGATCCGGATACCGTGGCCCTGCAGCGGCTCGAGGCCAGCGGCACGAGCGGCCTTCCCCACTATCTCGAGGAATTTGGTCTTGGTGAGCGGACACCTCGCGTTCTTGATCTGGTAGGAGAAGAGGTGCGCGGTTTCCGGGGGCTGGTTGATTTCGAGATGGTTCAGGAGGGCCGCTGTCGGGTCGGAGCCGTCCGACTGTGTCGCCCAGAAGACGTCTTCGCCGTCTCTGGGGGCCGCTTTCGTGGAGGGGAGATGCAAGACCGTGACCTTAAGCCCGTTGCGGTCTTGGTCGTATGAGAGGTTGCGGGTAGTGACGTGCGTGTTGGGGCAGAAGGTGTTGACGGTGCGCACAGTGAGTTCGCCGAGCCGGGCGGTTGCATAAAAGCAGGAGGTGAGGCAGGCGAAGACGGCCGCGTCAAGGGGTTTCTCCAGGTTTAGATGCTTCCCCACCTCGATTATGAAGTGGGGCGTGTATGGGAGCCGCGGCTTCACCTTTGAGGTGCTGGGGGTTAGTTTGCAGGCGGCCCGGAGCATCGTGTCCATCTCGCTCTTTTCCAAGGCCCAGGGGACAGAATGTAGGACGTGCCACGCTCGGACGCCGCTCAGGTAGCCGGAAATGGTTTTGCCTGAGTACGCCGTCGCCATGTGGGCCACGAAGGCCGATAGTAAGTCTTGACCTGCCGGTGCCCTCTCTGGCTCGGGAACCCGTTTCTCGTCGCAGAAGCTGTTGCGTTAGGCCCGTCCTAACGATGCTCGACTTGAGCGATGACAGAGTGGCTTGATACGCGAAGGACGACTTAGCGAATATGGATACACGTCCTGAGTAGGAACGTGATCTGCTCGAGCACTGGGGCGAAGTCCACCAGGCGTATACCTCGTCGGGCAATCTGCTCTACAAGAGCCAGACGCACTAGCAGACAGAGAGAGAGAAGGAAGCAGACGAGGATCGACGAGACGAGAATGGGACTGATGATTCAAGAAGACCAAGCTAGGGAGCTCGGTCTTCGTACTACTAGTCCTTTATACAATTGACGAGGAGCTTTGAAGCTCCTCCTGAACGTAGGGTCCCCAGTAGCAATAGTAGCTCGAACCCTACTACAACTATCCTAGGAACGAGTCAAGTCCGATGCGATATACATGTGATAACAGCCCTAAGGCTGACTGAGACGACTGTCCCTGACTAATACTAGGGTAGTCAGAACCCCACGAGTCCGCAGTCCGTACCGATGAGTCCGATCGCAACAGAAGCGGTGCCACATCAGCAGACCGGAGCCGTACGCTGCCCGCGTGTCCTCCTCCCAGGCATGCAACATGGTGTCTTTTACCCTCTCTCGTTCCGTCTCGTCCAGGGTGTGGCCGTCGGGAGCGATCGGGCGGGAGTAGGCCGGGGTCCACATCCTGAGTCGATCCTTGGCAAGGCAATGTGGGCGCAGGGAGGACGGAGTGGGGGTGAGCCCCTGCTGGTATGCGACTGGGGTTTTATGTGGGCTGGTGGCAGAAGGGATGGGGAGGTGACGCGGCCTCGCGATGAGGGCTTTTGGCCGTTCGGCGCCACCTGACTGGGCATTCGGGGGCGAAGGGTGGGCATGCGCCTGGGCGAAGCGCCTGACAGCGGCTTCCCTTGCCCAGCCACGAGGCTCAGACATCGGTGAGAAAGGGTCTGACCTCTTCCGGGACGGCGACGCGGTGGAGCAGGAGACTGCGAGAGGGGTAGATGCCCCTGGAAGGGGCGTCGGCAGGGTTAAGCGCGCTTGGAACGTACTTTGTATGTACCACTCGCTTGCGAGCTTCTGAAAATTTGAGGATGCGGCGGAAGACATGGTTTGTGGGCTTGTTCGCGCTGGCCCTTTTCCACCACCCCTCGACGACACCTCTGTTGTCCCCATAGACGAGGACGTGTTCTCCTTCGCTAGACAGCTCACAAAGGCAGATGACAAGAAGCTCGAAGCCGACGGCTTCGGCCCATTGGATGTCTCGCCCCTGGGATTTCCACCCGGGGACGAGGCGCCAAGCTCGCCACCGTGGGCCAACGGTGATTGCCATGCCGAACCCGGAGCTTGCGTCGGAATATGCGCTGTAGTCTGTGAGGGGTCGGGGTTCAGAGATGGGACTGGCAATCTCCGACTTGCTGAGCTGGAGTCTCCACCACCCGAGGTCGCCTTGAGTGTCCCGGGGTGGGGTGCGCGGAACGAACGGACGATCGTGAAAGGATCCGAGCATTGCCTCCAGGCTGGTGAGGTAAGCGCGTCCTGCTGGGAGGACCAGCGACGTGTGGAGCAGCTTGCCGTATAGCTTCTACGTTTCGGTGAGATTGTGCGTGCGCCTCGTTTCCCACTCAGTGATGGCAGCAAGGTATCTAGTCCTCTTCTCGTCCAGAAGTCGCACGACGAGCGTGCGGAGGTTCCAACTGAACCCGAGGTATGGGATCTCCACGCTGAACGGTACCGATTTGGTGGGTTCCCAGCGGATCCCGAGGCGCGTCGAGATGGCATCGATGTCCGCGTCCGCATAGGCGAACTGCCCGTCCTCCATGGAGCGAGGGGAGGCGCCCGCCAAGTCCTGCAGCGCTGTGCTGCAGTCCTCGCTGAACTTCTCCGAGGAGCCGTCAGGGAGGTCTTTCCCGCCATACCATATGCGGCTGCCGCTCTGCCTGCGAGCCCCGTGGGACAGGATCTTGCGACACCACTCAGCGTGGCGGGCGTTGTAGCTCTCGAGGTGCCGACGAGGGACCCTGAAGAAGATGTGGTCGTCGACCCACTTCGCCAGTGGGCCGACGCCGTTTCCGCGAAAGACGTCTGCGCCGGCGTCAGCGACCATGCCGTATACTCCTCCGGCGGACGTAAGGCCGAAGTTGTTGCACACGTTGACGGCGAAGCTGTCATCCGCTTGGAGGCGAATGACCAGGCCTGGCCACTGTGTGGGGATGGCGGGGATGGTCCTGTACGCCTCGGCAACGTCGCGCACGGAAGCTTGGGAGCCCGGGGGAAGGCGAGCGATGATGAGGGCAACAGTCGAAAAGGTGCCCCAGGTGCACGGGAAATCCTCGCTATCGATGTGCGAGTTGATAGAGGAGGGCCCGGGGAGAGGATTGTGTGGGTGTGAGAAGTCGTGGACTGCCCGGTATTTGCCTGGCTTTGACGTTTTGGGGACGAGCGAGAGCGGGGAGGTTTGGAAAGGGCCCAGCTGCGTCTCCAGCTGCGCCTGGGTGAACGGGCCGATGTAACGGCCGGCGGTAAATTCGCATTCGAGAATGTCATTGTATATGTCAGGCAGAAGCTTGAGCGAGCCATGATTGCGTGGGGTATAGGTGGTTCGTATGTCTGGGATGCCGAGGTGAAAACCGCTGGCCAGGCCTTGGAGGAGGGCAGGATATTTCTGGAGCAGGCCAAAGCGCGCGAGGTCAGCGGCCCAGGCATCACGATTGTAGGAAGAGAGGGGCTCAAGCTTTCTCCGCTCGAGGACAAGCCTGGGCTCCATGTCCCTGTTTCCCGCAACCGGAGCACCTGTGCCGGTCGGGGTGGCTGGAGGAGGCGCATCCCCTTGGAACTTGCCAGTCGAAGCAGAGCGGGTAACCGTCGGCGGCAACCAACTTCCCCTGCTCGTTTTTCCTGGCACAGGCAGCGGATCCGTCCCAAAGTTTGGGTCCTTCGCACCTGGCGAATACGTGTTCGTGGCGGCCCAGGCAAACGGCGCAGACGCCCCCACGCGGGCCTGCGCCGGACGGAAAAAACTCCGACTTGACCTGCTTGGAACGCCTGTCTTCCCTGGAGCGCTTCTGGGGCCGGTCGGAAGAGGAGCCCTGCGGCGAGCGGGAGCGTTGGCGTTTCCTCGACAATTCGCGCTGGTGTGGGGATGGGGAGCGGGCATGGCTGTGGGTTCTATGGTCGCGGTCGCGATGGCACCTGGAGGTGTGGCGTCTGTCGGGGGAATTTATCGCGACGTGCACCGACTTCCGGAACTGATGGCATGGCACGGAAACATGTCAAGGGGAAAACGGCGCGTATCGGCAGGAGAGGGCGTGGCGTAGGTAGTGACGCGGTATGGCATTTCACGGCAGGGTGCGGGCGCAGCAAACGGCAGGTTGTGGCAACGGCCGGAGGCAAAGTGGCAGGAATGGCAGAACAAGCAGGGACAGCAGGATGGCAGGAGAGGGCGGCAAAGTGGCAGGGGTGGCATTGTAGCGGGGAAGGAGATAGCAATTTGTAAGGAGGTGTTTGCAGAAGAAACGGGGGAAGGTTGAATGGGGAAAGGCGGAAAAGGGAAAAGAAGCGAGGTTAGCGAATGTATAAGAGCTTGGGGTGCGTGGTTCCATACCTGATCAAAATCCTCCCTTTGGACTTTCCGGTCTACCTCGTCGGCGGCAACCCGGAGGAGGGCCTCCCCGATGTGCTCAATGTTGAAGCCCTCATTTCGTTTGAGGGCTACGTACCACTCTCGTCTGGCTCGGCTTTGATAAAGCAAGAGGGCACGCTTGCCGTTGGTCTGCGCGGTTCTTGGGTGGAGCTCCAGGGCAACAAAGAAAGCCGCCAGGGACTGGGCATGGGCTTGTGGCCACGTCGTGGATTTCGCCATGTACCGCAGCATTACATTTTTTCCCTGCAGCATCTCCTCCCAACTGAGGTCCTTGTCGTTCCTGATGTTCCTCGAGGACCGGACCGCGGCTAGGGGGCGTACCGTTATGGTGCCGTCGAGCTGGGTGAAGGCTAAGGTGTCTTGGCTGACGGTGCTGTCCGCGTCAGCGCTAGCTTCATTGCAGCCCTTCGTTGTGAAGTAATCGAGCTCGATGTATTCAAGGTTGTAGAGCTTGTTGATGGCGTATGGGGCCGGTCTCGCCTCAATCCGTTCACCGATGACATGGTTGGGGTCGAAGTTGTTCATTTTTGGTTTTTTCTTCTCGGCCTCCCGGAGTTGGTCCTCTGCGTCTTTCTGGCGCTGTGCCAGCTGGGCGTCAGCTTCCTCCTGAGCCAGCCTGTCTAGTTCCTCCTGCTCAGCACGGTCCTGTTCGACCTGGACATTCCACGCAGCGACCTTGGCGCCGTTTTCACGGGCCCAGGTGTCCTTGAGCCTCTGGGTGGCTTCCTCAGGGGTCAACGGAAGAGCCCCTTGGTGGGCGTCGACCATCGTCTGCCTTAGAAAATCCCATTCGGCACTTTCAAAGCTTGGGCAAACAGCCCTGGTAGGGTCGTCTAGGATGCGCGGCATGTTCAGAAGGGTTGGAAAAGTTGTCGTGTTCGAGGGGGTAACTAAGGTAGTTGGAAAGTAATAATATTTCGAAATAAAAGATACGGTTCTTTGAACCGGCTAGGAATATGGGAGGACAGGTGGCGGCACAGAGGAAAGGGATAAGCACATGCCGCCCTGTCCGCTCGCGCAAAGACTATGCTCTGAGTCTTCGCTCATTCTTCGCTTCGGCTCAGACCGTCTAATTCCACTCAGTCATCCCATGTAAGTGCCAGTGCTTTAACTGAAGGAGACAGATATAGTCTGGGGTGCAGTGCCACTGGCAGTGGCCATAGACTTGAACTGGTCAAATAATTCAGGAATGCCAGTGGCTAGTCAGATTACTTAGAGTTGGCAGAGGACCCCTTGGACTCTGAGGAGTCCTACCAAGAGTCCTACTTCATTCTTGTGGTAGGGATGTCAACGAGTACAGACTCATTGTACTTGTTTGGCTGTATCTCTTGAACTAGGGATTGTACAGGGCTGAAATTTTGAATATGAGCAAGCATACTCTTGAGCATACTGTATATCTGCTCATATCTAAATTTTCAGACCTGTATGATCACTGGTTCAAGTGATACAGCCAAACAAGTACAACGAGTCTGTACTTGTTGATATCCCTGTCTGAGGGTATCTACATCCCCAAATATTTTCATTTTTTTAGTAGGTAGACTAGAGTCATCTGGACAGGTGAATGGCTTATATTAGAGAAAACCAAACTACTACACCCCCTCCCTCCCCATATTCCCCATTCCTATGTCCCCCTCCTCCCTCCCCATATTCCCCATCCCCATGTCCCTTCCCCCACACTCATATTCTCTCCCCATGCCCCCCTCCTCTATCCCTCCCCATATCCCCCTCCCCATGACCCCCTCCCCATACCCCCCTCCCCATGACCCCCTCCCCATGACCCCCTCCCCATATCCCCCTCCCCATATCCCCCTCCCCATGACCCCCTCCCCATACCCCCCTCCCCATGACCCCCTCCCCATACCCCCCTCCCCATGACCCCCTCCCCATGACCCCCTCCCCATGACCCCCTCCCCATATCCCCCCTCCCCATATCCCCCCTCCCCATATCCCCCCTCCCCATATCCCCCCTCCCCATATCACCCTCCCCACTCCCCATATCACCCTCCCCCCCTCCCCCCTCTCCATATCCCCCTCCCCATGACCCCCCCTTCTCCCTATATCCCCTCCCCATATCCCCTTCTCCCCTACCCCCTCCCCATATCCCCCTTCCCCATGTTCTCCTCCCCCATCCCCATGTTCTCCTCCCCCATCCCCATATCCCCCTTCCCCTTGTCCTCCTTCCCCATCCCCATATCATCCTTCCCCATCCCCCATCCCCATGACCCCCTCCCCATATCCCCCTTCCCCATATTCCCCACCCCCTTTCCCATGTCCCCCTCCCCCATCCCCATATTCCCCATCCCCTTCCCCTTGTCCCCCTTCCCCATGTCCCCCTCCCCCATCCCCATATTCACCACTGGCATCCCCATCCCTTTCTTTCCCTTCCCTATATTCCCCCTTGCATGCCTACCCTCATCTACCCCTTCCCCATGTTTCCCTTACCCACCCTCATTCCCAATCCTCACCAATCTCACACTCAATTTGAAGTTT
>JAKELH010000696.1:0-36562 GCA_021525015.1 Lactarius pseudohatsudake | reverse complement strand
ACTTACAAAAAATATGAACAAGCCTATCTTAAGGGTATTGTCCTTCAGCCTCATATGCTGTGAGGACAAGGGAGCGGATTCCGCATGTCTTATGGAGCTGAATTTGAAAGTCCTGGATGATCCTCTCACGCATAGAGGATGCCATTCTATATAGGAGATATGTGAGGATTGAGGAATTGATTAATAACTGATACAAATACTGGCATACCTCGATTGAACGCGCTTCGGTGGTGTCTCCTCTGACCACTCCCTAGCAGCCTTTACATAATCCTGTTGATCCATAGGAGATAACTCCTTCCACAAGGTAGTTGGTTGCGTCTTGAAGAACTCCCAAGAATGCAGGATCTCCCGGTTCTATCCCAGAGGTCTCCTTTACATGGTCCAAGACCTCATCTCGGTTCAGATGATAGAATGCATTGCGGGCAGACCATTTGCGGGTGAATTTGATGTATTGACGCCTGGGGCGGACATACTTGTTATAAAACCATTTCTGAATTTTCTGGAATCGGGAATAAGGGATATCCTCATGTCTGCATAACCAAGACACACCTTGCTTGCATCCTTCTTGTCAAAGGGTGTATCAACCGGGCGGAGATGATATAACTTTGCCATGGCCCTCTCAATGATCCTAGTCCGTTCATCTGGATCGGCCTCTTGAAATTCTTCAAGATATTCCTGTAGAACAACTCTGTCTTGAGGGGTGATAGAAAAGCCCGACTTAGCAGGCTGTTCCCCGTCGCTCTCTGAGTGTAGAGAATCTCTGCTACCAAAAGATGTGCTGGAGGAGTCACTCTGCATAATGGAGGGGGATAAAATGGGTAGATATAAAGGATGAGATGGTTGAGCGGATGCCAGTGGATGTAAGTATTTATCAGTTCAGTGGTTAAATACATACCCATACGGTCATTATATTTGAATATAAATAATTCATTATCCCACCATCCCAGAGTACACCGACAATCAAACATGTAGTGAAGATACAACATGTATGGGTAGGGTGTCACATTTGACTGGTAAAGTTTGCATGCAACAGATGGGTGATACTCCGATGCAAATGTGATTTCACAAACGTTTCACCTTGCGTCTCACATTAGATTGGAGACATCATATGTCCTTGGTCAAACATAATTATGTTTTATGCACGGAAGGAGGAGCTCCTGTATACTCAGCAAAGTCATGAGAACACATGTGCACGAAACATACAATCAATTTATGTGTCCTCAATAATCGTGGGAAGTCCGATGAAGCCCTTGTCAATAATAGTGAATCAGACTATTAATGACATGTATGTTTCCAAAGTTGGGTGTATATCCTGTAGGTATCACCATACATGGTGGTGCTTCAATTTGACGATGGCAGATTTCCAAAAACCCCCAAAATGTATAAGGTATATTCACACATATAGCAAGGGGGTGAAGAGCGGACGTCCGCGGAGCATTGATGCGTGACAAGGATCGATAATGAAACATTGCGGAGATGTGTCCCTCGTGTAGCGGAAATAGCTCGTGACTCAGGGACGTGCACGCACTGCTTCACTCGAAGGTCACCGATCTGTATAAGATGTATTCACACATATAGCGAGGGTGAAGAGCGGACGTCCGCGGAGCATTGCGGAGATGTGTCCCTCATGTAGCGGAAATAGCTCGTGACTCAGGGACGTGCACGCACTGCTTCACTCGAAGGTCACCGATCTGTATAAGATGTATTCACACATATAGCGAGGGTGAAGAGCGGACGTCCGCGGAGCATTGCGGAGATGTGTCCCTCATGTAGCGGAAATAGCTCGTGACTCAGGGACGTGCATGCATAGCTTCACTCGAAAGTCGTAACATACGCAGAGCTTCGGATATACGGACAGGGATCACGTTTATCGTTCCACTAATACCTACAATCCGATACACGTGCTACAATCAACCAAGATACGAGGCGATGGCCTCAATCTCCACGACAGCCTTATACATATCGTCGTTGTTTCTGCCATTGCGCCCCTGAGCAGCGTCAGCGTGTCCCAGAGACGTGCAAGATGAATCTTGAGTTTTTCGGTCCTCTCCTCCAAGTCCGCGATGTCCTGAGGCTTTTTTGAAGGGGGGACGACGATCCCCATGGGGTGCTTTGGCTGGCCCTGATGAGGATGGCCCAGCAGATGGCCCGGCGGACGTGAAAGGATTCTGCAAGGCGGTGCTGAGGGTACGATCACGGGGTGTGGGCACAAGGGCCTTGTCCTGCACGATAGGCTAGATATGTAGAGATTAGTGGAATAGGTGCGTCGGATGTAGCATCATGCACCCGTGCTCTTGGAACATTTCGCGGTCCAGCAGGACCTGATGGGATGGTGGTGCGGGCCTCGTTATCTCCGCCGTCTACCTCCATAGTGTCAGAAACCTAGCCCGAAGCGCAGTGAGTTCATGTGATAGAGATAATAGTAATAGACATACAATGGGCTCTTTAGAGCGAGCACCTGCAGCGGATGGGGGTGAATCGTCAGCCGTGGAATCCCCTGAAGGGGCGGGCCATCGGTCGACAAAGTTTTGAGACGCTGGGATGAGATCCATGAAATCTTCGAAGACTGGCTTCTTTCTCTTGGGCTGAGTCACATATTAATAAACATGTTTCCAATTATTCAGGATATGAAGCTCTACCTGAGTGCCCCCACTCTTCGCTCGGGGAGCTGAGGGCAGTGATACAACTGGCGATGGAATCTTCGACATGAAGTCGAAGTCATCGTCATCATCATCTGCTGCACCTGACAATGGTGCTGGCGGGGGTCCCATTGGCTGGGGCTTAGCAGTGATCTGTTTGGGGTTAGTGGAGGCGGAAATGGTCGGCGGGGATCGTTCAGATGCACGGGACTGAGAGCGAGAAGAGCGGGGGACGTCTGACATATTTGCGAATGTTGTTGAAGCTGAGAATCCTGCTTATTATTATGTATCAAGGATCTATGTAATAGATCGAGTATGTAGTGAACAATCAGAATCGATGGAATCGATGGGTAACTACTTGTAAACATAAATGATTATCCATGATAGGAAAGACCATCCCTTGTCGGAGGTAGGTCGTGGGAAGTCCGAGGAAGCCCGACACGTTTCAGTGGAGCTCATGTGGCACATGTGTACACGTCTACGAGACCTGAATTCACACATGTACGACACCCGCCCACATACATCCACACAATGGCTAGGAAGGGTGTTGGAGAGTTGACAAGAGATGAAACGGATATCCTGGTCGTAGCAGCAAAGTTCTTGTGTGCCATTGAACGTCTGGAAGCCGACCCGCCTAGGTCCGAAGAACTGGCTGCCTTTACTCAGAGCGCCACTGAGGAGCTTGTAAGTCTATTGGACAAGCTCACATCTCATATACTGATAGGTAGTGTAGAAAGCGGTTCGTGTGATATTTAACAAGAAGGATGTGGGTATGAAGATGCCGAGGGTTCATCCGGTCCTCCAGGCGATATCAAAGGAGTGGAAGGCTGCAAAGGGCAATAACCGTGTCCCTAGCTGGGATGGGATAACATTGGAATATGTCGCACAGCTCTGCAAGAAAACGGAGGAGATCTACCCCGATTGGCATGCGTCCCTCATGTCGGTCAACCTGCGTGAGTATTTGGTAGGAATTGAGCCCAGCAAGATGTGGTGGCTTTCGGAGGAGGAGGAGGACGACAACGATCCTGATGGTATGTGACATCTATCTGATATGCCCCGACACTAATGCACTTAATTCTAGTTGTTATGCTCAATGCTCCACCTCCCCCGTCCAAGTCGCAGTCCTCCCTCGCACCTCCTAAGTTGACCATCACTACACGTGCCAAGGGGAAGGCACCTGCTATTCCCAAGCCCGCTCTGCCCCCTGCCCCACAGCCTCGGCCGCGCGCAAAGAAACGGCGCGCTGATGACAGCCCAGATGCCGCCATTATCAAATCCGATGATACTGCGCCTCGGAAGTCCGGCCGTCCACAAGTCGAGGTCGTTATTACGTCTCCTCCCCGCCAAAGCAAGTGCCGTCGGGACAATAGCCCAGCAGTGGCCACTGGTGCTGTATGTATCCCAATAATATTATACCTTATTTGTATGCACTTACATCGACTGCAGGATCGCTGTGGCCCCTGCATAGATCGTGAGGAGGAAGAGTGCATATCCCAGCCTACGGGGAAGCATCTCACGACCGCCTGCACACACTGCGCTAAGAATCGCAAGATGTGTAACCCCCCTGCTGCGTGGGCATCTGCGGACGCCCGATCAGTCTCCTCAGCTCGGACACGCACACCAAGTAAGCCCGCTCTATTTCCGCTATTCACCATACGTGCGCTGAACACGGTTTGCATTTCCTAGGCGCAGCTGTGGACGCGCAAATTGAAGCGCTGACACAACAGGTTAGTGTTGCCACGACCTGGCCAGCCGTTAGTCAGCTCAGACAGTCACGGCTTTTGCCGAGTTGTGACCCAACAGGTCACGTGAGTCATTCAAATCGATGCGGCTCGACTTTCTGGTGATCATCGTCGACTTCAGTCGGTAAATTGAACAAATTCGATAAATTACAAAAGTCGCTATGATACTAATGATACCCTGCCTGCCCCTGCCGCCGTCTCTGGTGAATTGACGTGTTGTTCGTCTCAGTACGTTTCGCGTTTGCGATCGTATGCGCGTGTGTCGCTGCTGTGTTCCCATGTGTTGGTATGTGCTCGTCCGCTCTCGGGTTTCCTTACTGTAACAAAATGACGCTGTCTGTGCGTCACAAAATGTCGGTTTACTTAACAGAGTAGTCTACTTGTATGAATAGTATAAAGGAGCTCAAACGTGAGCCCCTAAATGTGATCGCGTTTGTCTTTTCCCATTGCCTGTCTCTCTCTTGTCGTCCGCGTTTCGCTCGACTATCACTCCTTCCGTCGTCTTAAACTCGTTCCCGTGTCCCATAACCTCACCAGTCTCCACTGCTGCCACCTCTCGCGGTTGTTGTCGTCGTCGTTGGCCCGGGCCAGGACATTTGTGTGGTATGGTAGTGTGGTCCTGAACACCATGTTGGGGGTGGCATTGCTGCGAGTTGACGGTGGTGGGGTCCTGGGCGTCGCGGTGGCTTGCACAAGGCAGGTTAGCAGGCCTGCGCTGTGTCAGGGTGGTGTCATGGCGGGTTGGCGGTGGCGGGGTCTTGCGCCATTGCTGCAGCCATCGTCTTCACAGTGTCAATGTTGCCCGGTCGTCGTAATTGGCGGTGGGGACTTGCATGCCATGTTGGCAATGGCAAGGTCTTGCACGCCGTTATTGGGTGGCGCCACAACGGGGCTTGCGGGCAGTTGGTTGGCGTGGTGACCGCCATTCGGCGCGTCCCCGGAGAATGGTGGGGCAGAATTCGGAGGAACTGCGGCGTGTGGAGAGGGCCGGGGAAGCCCACCCCGTTCAGGCGACGGTGTGTGGGAATGATGTGACACAAGGCCAGGTGAGCGAGGGCCATGCGGTGCAGGAGGAGGCAAGGCAAGTGATGGCTGAGTTGGTGCGTAATTTGGCTGTTGGACGGGGATCGGGGGTAATGGATGGGGTTGGCCCGCGTGCGGTTGAAGCACAGCGGGAATGGGTATGGGAGGTGGTTTCGGGGAAGGAGACGGCGAGGGCGAAGGGCGAAGGGCTGCGTGAGGACAATCCGAGGGACGGAGGCATGATATCGAGGTGGTGAACATAGCCGCGGTCATCTACCACATTCCTCTGCAGAGGATCATCAATATAGCAGTAAAGGTGTGACACCAGCAGTAACCTACAGAGCGATCTAAACGGACTTCTTGTCGGCTGCGCTCCAATGTCTCGCGCTCGATGCCTATACGTTCGATGTCGTCGTAATCTCGCAACACGGAGGTGAGTGCCCCATTTGCCTCAAGTAGCACTCCGAGTAGTTGCTCCTCGGGTGTTGGCTCCACGGGGGAGTCCTCGCCATTTCCCTGCTTCTGATTCTGACGATGAGGTGAGTTACGGCGTTTGATCGTTCGTTGCTGCTGCAACTGTTGTTGTTGCTGAGCTTCGCGAGCCGCACAGGAGCCATCTGCCCCCGCGGTCGCCCACGGAATCTGTGCAGCGATCAAATCCTGGGAGGTGAGGCACTTTGCGTGCCACTCCTGGATACGTTATTAGCCACGTTCTTGCCGAAGTGGAGCGGGTACCTGCCTTGATTATGTCCTTTTCCCTCAGATCTTCCGGAGATGCATACGTAAGGGCTTCAGAGAGAACCTGAGCGTTCCCTGCGCAAAGCGGCATTCCTGGAACAATCGTCGCATATCCTCTTCAGGCGGAATTATGTGCTGGAGTCTTGCATGTCACTGACAGCTTGGCGTCGGGGCGGGGCTTTGCTCGGCAGAGTGGTGGTGGTGGTGAACTTGCATGTGGCAAAGGATGGATGGAGGCGGCGATGACGAGGTGGCTCTGTAACATCAATCAGAAACGATACAAGTAGTACAAAACAAAATAAAAAAACTCATATTGGTGCACTGGGCAAAAGCCCAGCTCATTGTCAGCGCGTGTTCATGACCGTTGTAGTTGGCCATGCGCAGCGATGGGTGTGGGGGCCAAGGGGAGGCGACGACGTCATAGTGACTTACGTGCCTGCGGATAGTGATGAGGTTTGCGTACCTTGGCGTGGTTGACTATGGTAGCTCCATGGAGAGGAGGGACTGAACAACGAGATTGTGGAAGCGCAGGGATGTTGGTGAGAATGATGGCAACATCCAGTTGGTCATATCCAGGCGATGATAAGTTAAGGGCTTGTGATTATGGAGAAGTGCTGAATGGTGACGTTGCACAAATGGTGACTGCGGACATACGGCGATGTTGGCGAGTACATGTTCAGCAAACTGGGACTATAGCCGGGAGTTGCTGGAGGCATCGCGCCCGCATGTCACAGACTCTGCCAGAAACCACGGTAAGCAAAATTGGTAGACTCTTCGTCACTGTTCAATGCCAAGGGAGAGAACGTACCTGCCCCCCATTGTAGCTCTCTTGGTTCCACATGGGTGGTTGAAAATGAGTGCTAGATGTCTGTAGTTGACATATGAGCCATCAATTTGCATCGAACTTACATGTTATGTTACAGACCTCTTTCGTGATCGTGTGTGGGCTGCTTCGGTATCAAAAGATCCCCAGGCAGTTATTCGAGTATGTGTAAGGTTGACACTGACCTGCGTGGAGTTTGTACTGTCCATTTCGAAGATTAAAAGTAGGGAAAAAACTCGTCAAAAGAAACTCGCCTGTCGCCAGGGTGTTCAAGTCAGTGGCTGGTCCTCCCACGCTCCATATTAAGCCCGACACTTTTCCCAAGCCGATTCAAGTGCGTTTCAATGACTGAATTTAGAACACCTAGTAGGCTAGAACATAGATGACAATTGTACACAGACAGTAAGGTATATGACATGTCGGAGTTGCGTTAAGAAAGAAAGACAGTCAGGGAACAGGGTGCACGATAAGGTGGGGAGGTTAAAACTAGGTAGTTCGTTGACGTGTCTGGGAGCGCAATCTGGACATGATGTAAATGTATGAAGTTCATGATAGAAAAGTTACATACCCCTCACGACGCTTCGGGGGTTGACCACGGTGACCCCTGACAGTCCCTTTTGCGGGGCTGTCGCTGACCAGACAGGGCTGCTCGTTGTCAGTGCCGTCCCAATCAAATGCCAAGTCGTTCTGAAAACCCTCCCGCGAAGACAAATCATCGAAAAGACCGCAAATATACCGATAGTCTGGTTTTTCTTCGAAGCTGAGTGAGCGACAATATTCAAGAAGAGTACAGAACTCCACTGGAAGGCCATGGCACAAGTCGCGTGGTGTTGTTCTTTGTTTGTATTCGACGACGTCCTGTGACCCGCGTGGCAAGCCCTGCCACGGCAAATAGCCATGAAGGAAGTAAATGAGAATATAGGCAAGCGACTCCATATCGTCTCGCCGTCCAAGTTCCAAGCCCAGGTGGCTGTTAATGGAGGCGAAAGTGGTTGTTCCGGTGAAACCGAGGTGTGTCTTGGAAGGAATATGCTTGTGCGTCTTGGGACTCCTGTACTCCTTCGATAGACCGAAATCGATGAGGTACACTATGTCAGCCTGCGTCCCAAGGCCTACGACAATATTGCTCGGTTTGAGGTCACGATGAACGAAGTTGCGAGAGTGGATGTACTCTAGGCGACAGACCTGGAACCGCAGATGAGGATGTCCGCCATTTCTGGAGAGAAAGCACACATACCAACTGGTTGGCGAGGCGTACAATGGTTTGAATAGTGAATTTGAAGTGGTGGCCAATGAAAAGGTCTTCAAGCGACTGACCCAGGAGGTCGAGTGCCAGCGTATCAAAGCCACCTTCTGTACCAAACCAACGGACTTGCGGAATGCCTATCCCCCCGGAAAGCTTCTGGTATACATGATACTCATGCTCCAGGAGATGTTGTCTTGCTGTCACTGGTTCAAGTTTGATCACGACATCTTGTAGCAACAAAATGTCGCGTGCAAAAAATACATCGCCTATCCCCTTGTAAGTCAAACATCACAAGTGAAGCAGCTGCCTGCAGCGTACCAAAAGACCCAGACCCAATCTTTCTCTGCAACCTATACCTCCCATTGATGCGAGTGAAGTCCATGAAGAACGTAGTGGACAAGACTAGCAGGGAGGAGGTTAGATATGAACTGCATGCTAGATGTCACTCACATAATAAGAACTTGACGTTACAAATAAAATAGAATTGACGCAACGGCGGTACAAGGACAACAAACGACACAGCGGAAGGTAACATGTAGCACATTTTTTCAACCCAGGCTATAATCTCACGTGACTGATATGGTTACATACAAATGCGTCCTTATTTTTAGAGGTACAGTACAAAGTGACCTTTGGTTTACTGTAGTGTTTTATGAATGCGTACTGAAATGATGTTTCCCCACTCTCCAATGACCCGGGTGAACTCGAGAGCGAGTGAGAGCAAAGCAAGACGAGCAACAAGAAAGAGGATGCCTTGGAGGATGCGGCGGGTTTGACGTTCTGAAAACAGATATGAAAGGGAAAAGAACAGCAGAACCGTTCAGTACTTACAGAGATGGTTATACGAGGTCGGTGAGTGCGCGGAACAGTAAGAAAGGATGGCGGTTTTGAGCTGTGCATGGTGCGGTCACGCACGTCCTACCAAATAATGTCAGTATCTTATCGTGTGCAACAAGAGGCCTGGTTTGGAGGACAAGTCCTTGATCTAAATGTGCATGGTTCCCGCAGTGCCATGGAACGCGCGGACGTCGTGCGTCAATCGCGCACCAAGCCCTGGTCGTGCTCTTCTCTAGTACCGTGGGAACCGGGAGCAAGGAGCAATGTCAGACCTCTCGGGAACCTCAAGTGTGGGAAGCCAGGATGCAAAGAGTGCGAATAAATGAGTAGGGGTACACGATAGGATGCGTCTACAGGTCACTATGAGAAGATGAACTCATCCTGTGTGATCTTTTTTTCTTCGTCCAAAACCTGCTTAGTTATTCAGTGGCGTGGATAGATAGGGAACGAGGGGGCGAAGTGTGCGTACCTGCTCCGTCCCCTTGACCTCCGGGATATAATGCGCGAGCATGCGCTCGATGCCGCCCTTCAGCGCAACGGTGCTCGAGTCACATCCACGGCAGCTGCCCTTCAACTTGATCCCCACGATCCCGTCGTCCGTGAACCCGTGGTACTCGATATCGCCACTGTACTCCATAATTGCCGGTCAAGTGGGAAAGAAAGATAAAAAGATAAAGCCTGAGATCACGACTGTCAATCTTCTCGCAAGGTCACAGACTCTAGAGGGTGCGCATGCCAGTGAACGACCTGGATTTAAAGTCGGTCTTGCTATCCAAAGTTCGAACCATGCGACGAGCCTGAGTGAGGTGGGCTAGTCGATACAACGTTCTTCCATTTGCTTCCATTTGATTGGTCGGAGTTTGGGAAGAAAAGAAGTCCCCACGCCTCATATTGCTGCCAGCAGATGTGGTCAGTGGACTCCTGCCAGCAGACGTTGCCAGCAGACTCCTGCCAGCGACAACTTTGAAACTAACTTATGAGTGACATACTTGGAAACCTGCCAGTGTCTGCTATATATTCGACCAAATGCCCAAATTCCTGGCCCAGTTACTAGTATGGCACCTCAGGCTCGTCGAACTGCTCAGGTCAAGGCTCAGGTTTCTCTTGCACCGCAGGCTGTTCCCTCAGCAGGTAACGTGCCACCGACTCGGACGCAACGCTCCCGTGCTCGTCTGCTAACCAATGTAGACGACGACTCGGAAAAGGGGGACTCGGAGTCTTTTCGTTTGGACGACGTTTCCGGCAGTGACGACCCGGGCAGTAACAGCCCAGACAGGGAGGAGAGCGACATGCCAGTTCGGCATAGCGGCCACACCCAAGGTAGGACGACTGGAGCCAAGACCCAAGTCAACGACCTTAGCCCCCCCCTCCCCACCGAGTTTAAGAGGGCTGCGGTTGACATTAATCATTTTTTCGATAGGGACGTTACCACGGGTAAAGCCACCTGCAAGGAGTGCAGGTAAGTGGCCGACGCTCCACTTAAGTTTCTAACATATCGAAATAAACAGGGAGGCACGCGAGAAGGACCCTTCAACCTGGCCATCAAATATCAACTATATCTATTCCGTGAACACGTCCACCACATCCCTCCGGCCCCACATATCAAAGTACCATCTTGAGTCTTATATGAGTTTAGCTAAGGCGAGGGGATGGAACACTTCCCTCGTATTAAAATCGCAAACTTCTGATTCGGTCGCGCGTGCACAAGACGACTCAGAACTTGAACCAGTTGAGGAATTCAGTCAAGATACGTTCCTTCAACTGTTGGTAGACTTCATTACTGCCGACGATCAGGTATGTTTTTTTTGTTCGTGCCACAAAGGCGCCGTTATCTCACTGTGTTCCTCTGTCAGTCCATTCGCGTCGTCGAAATCCCCGAGTTCCGCAAGCTTCTACGCCACTTGCGGGGCGGTACTGACGGCGGTCTCAAGGAATCCATGATTCCCCATCGGACAAAAGTACGAGGACTGATCATTCAATCCTGGGTACGCGACTTCCAAGTTTTGAAGCAAGAACTTGCGGTACTACCAATTTCCCCTTCCTTGAGGTCCTTCGCTTAATATTTTGTGTCCAGAACTCAAAGGGCCGAATCTCTTTCACGACAGACATATGGTCCGATCAAAACCGAAAATCCTTTCTCGCACTCACCGCCCACTGGATTGGCGAGGTGAAAGGGTCGCTCACACTCAATTCGGCTCTTATCGCGTTCCAAGGACTTCGTGGTCGTCACACTGGTGCAGCGCTTGCGAGCCTAGTGTTAGATCTTTTGGATAGGGCTGATATCACTGTGAAGGTAAAACCATAACATTTATAATCAACATTTACGGTTCTAACATATTGACTGGAAGACTGGTCATTTCACGTTGGATAACGCAAGTAACAATAGCTCTATGATGAGCTGTCTCCAGGACCTGCTCGAAGATCGTGACGTCCCCTTTGATGCGGAAGACCGTCGTGTAATGTGTTATGGTCATGTTATTGACCTTAGCTCTCGACGCGTAATCAATAATGTGGCTGTGCAGTCGCGAAACTCAGACACTAATAATTTGTCAGGTGGAGGATCTGCTAGTGAGACAGACGACATGGCTCCGAGTCCTAAACGCGACCCCATTGCCCTTGCTCGTGCAGTGGTCCGAGCCATCCGAGGGTCAGGCACTCGTCGAGAAGCCTTTGAGACTGCAATTCAGAGAGGGAATGAAGATGGGTCGTTCAGATTAGACAATAAACCAGTCCAAGTCCGGCCTCTGCAGCTCCTGCGCGACGTGCGCACCCGGTGGGACTCGGTTTATAGTATGCTCAACCGGCTTCGGGAGATGCGCCCTGGTATGTCGCTTGCTATTTCATCTCCATCTGTGACTAAAACCGAGCCAAACCACTCAGGCTATCGATTATTTCCTCGATCTCCCCAATGGAGACCTCAGGAAGTATATAATCTCACCCCAAGAATGGCAGGCCATGCAAGACTTGGAACTGATTTTGAGCGTAAGTTGTGATTCGCGTCTTCAAAACTCGAGTCTAACTGACCAGTGTCCATTGACCAACCCTAGATGCCCCACCGAGTACAACAAGTTATGTCCGGAGAGCATACACCGATTCTATCTGGTGCCGTTCCTGCGTTTGAGATGTTTATGTCGGCCTGGGAGAGTATTTGCGAGAATCACCCTCACATGCAACCAATTGTGCAGCCGGGCCTCGACTGGGCGTATAAATATTATGCCAAAATGGATCGTACAAGAGCGTATATCATTGCGATGTGTCAGTAAACAGTCATTTTTCTAAATCTGGCTGACTACAATATTCCTATCAAGTCCTCAATCCGATGATACAGATGAGCTGGATGACTGATCAGTGGGAGGAGGAATACATTGAAGACGCTAAAACGAAGATTCAGGATGCAGTGAGTAGCTCAGATTGCTGGGCGGCATGTCCTAATACTATGTGGTGGTGACAGATGCTTGAATACTACGAGGGGGAGGAACCTGAGCCTCGTAACACAAATAACGCAACGATTCCGAGTTATATGCTCCTGTCGATGCAGTATGGCCTTCCCGATATGGAAATCGGCAGGTCTCGTCCGACTCGACCGACCGCTATACAGGAATATGAGGCGTATATCAAGGTCCTCTCACCGACAGGGTGAAGATGTCCTCAAGTTTTGGGAGGTACAGCGCACGCATGACTTAGCATGTGCGCGCGATGCTGACTGGACTTCTCAGCTCAATCGCAGTACTTTCCCGACCCTCTTTTCAATGGCGATGGACTACCTTCCGATCCAGGCGTCCGCAGTACCGTGCGAACGAATCTTTTCGTCTAGTTCCGAAACCGATACCAAGCGTCGGAATCGCATCAACCCTTTGTTGATGGAGGCCCTTCAAATGCGCAAGTTTAGTCTCAAGAGGGAGCGCCTTCATTTTGGGGCTGCCTGGTCCACGCAAGAGAGGGAGATGACAGGGAATGACCCAGACGGTGATCTCCTTGGTGAGTTACTGGACGACTCGCCGGACTCGGGGGATGTTCAAGATCGCCTGGACAAAGTCATGAACTATATTAACTTCGAGGATGACGATTGAGGGGTTGATATTACAAGCGTCGAGCAGTCTTTACACAGAAATTCATGTACAGTATTGTGACTATTGTCAGATTGAACGAACAAGGCGTTTGGATTCCAGCCACTGGCATGATTCCAGCAAGTGAGGCCGGGGACAGACACGTGACTCGCTTGATCCACTTTACGCCGCTCCTCAACAACGTGCACCAAGGCGAGCTTGTGCTTAGACGATCTCATACCTCAAGTGGTATCTTTTCGTTGTTGCTGGCTTTTGTTGACTCTCGTGTGTATCACACATCTGAGTCCCTTCCCAAGCTTGGCGAGCTGCCTTGGTTTTGTCACTACCTTCGCCCGCCAGGTCCGACCCGAGCCCACTGCATATGGGGTGCACTAGAACGCTAGGTTGCTTCTCTCCATCTTCCTCTCTTGCCCCGATTGTTCGCTTCCTGACCCGCCTGTCACAATCCTAGCATACAAGAAGTCCGCCAGGAGGGTTCACCCGGTCGCGGCTCGCCACTTCCCTCTTCGAGGACTTTCGCAACGTTCAGCGTCGTCCCGACCCCTTCCTTCTCTTCCTGCACTCCCGGCCCACCCTCACAAGTTCACACCTGGCGCCCGCATCACATGAGAACACTTTAGAACCCTCGAACTCAACTTTCTTTGTCCTGAAGAGGTGAAGCTCGTCATGTTCTCAAGGTAAGCAAGAAGGCGCTCCCGTGGTTCGAGGGAGGCCCCCATGAGCCATATTGGAACCCATGAAATGTGAGTTCGGAGACCGAGACTGGAGTAAAGGGTGGAATGAAGGTAGTGATCGAGATGAGACAAACCTCCCACTCGGGTACCAAGAAGAAATAAATACAAGTGTTCTTTCTTCCTCCGTGCTTATTCCGCACAATGAATATGTGAACACATGCTGCACTCAAGAAGATTGAAGGTATGTACTTCTGCATCTGCAAAGACCTGCTGTTGGCGGCAAAGTGAAGCCGAGCAAGGACGATTTCGAGACGATCATTTTCTGCCCGTCAAGATCCTGACAATCGCCTACATCCACTGGGTCTACAAGGACATTCTGATTCTGACCGGCCTACTCGACAAGGTCATTCAAAGATAAGATTGCCACTGGTGTGTATGCCTTCAGACGTCTCGTACCACTTTCACTGGTTCTGCGTCCCAAAGAAGAACGGTTCCCTTTGGCTTGTATGACCTCCAACCCCTCAACGCCATCGCTATCCATAGTGCTGTAGTCCCCTTCGTCGGCCAGTTCGTCAAGGGTTTGGCCGCATACTCTTGTTAAGTACATACTTGATCTATTCGTCGGCTACAACCACCGGATCCTTGATGTCGCCTCTCAAGATCTCACAAACTTTCAGTCCCCCCTCGGCGCCTTCGCAACACAATGACGAGGCCGAGAAACAGAGAGCGAGGCGACAGGTGAGAAGGTTTTTATCTTCTCCCTCACCCCGCTGCCTCACCAGTGTCGTCAGTCTCGCCCCAAACCCTAACCCAAGGAGAAACAGAGAAAAGAGACAGGTGAGACGGTTTTCCTCCTCTCGCGTCGACGGTACCGCATCAGGTGCTTTTGATGACGAGATCGAGAAACAGAGAGAGGCGGGGGTGAGATAGCCTTCTAGGCTTTGTTTTGATGGTAGAGGAATGCTTTTGATTCACGTTCATTTTTCTCGTGTCGTGGCTGATATATTTTTCCCGGGCTAACATAAACGAGTACAAACTCTTTTCACTTGACTGCTACCTCGCCGACCTTGCTCCCCTTCCACCTCGATGTCTCTCACCATTGTCCTCAAAACCCTCTATAGCTCAAAGGGTCGCGAACGAGAACGGGAAACAGCCGCAAGACGCATTTTGGCCCATTTTGTGAGGATGGGATTTGAGAAAGATGGGGTGGAGGTAGCCACTGTTAGGTACGTTCTTACACGCTACTTAACGCTCCCTGGAACTCACAATCACTTGCAGGAACACGGGCTGGCATGGGAGGGACGGGGCGGTACACGGGGGACACCTAACTGTCGACTTCAGCAAGCAGAATGGCACGTTTACGACCGAACATGTCTACCGCACGGACGCGGCGTATGAGGGTAGGTGCATCGAATTATATGGATTCTTTATTCTGACGTTTTGTTCTATTGCGAAGGACTGGCTGAGAGAAGGCGAGTTTGGAAAACACCCAGAGTTCGGCGAGCACATAAACTGCGTTAGAGAATCAGAGTACTAATTTTCTTAACATACGGCTCCTACGCTTTCATTTTTTAACCGATTTCTACCTTTTTTCGGCCTTGACCTCTTTGAAGTCGCACCACCACAATCGCCGCAGTTGCACACAGACCATCCCCACGGCCCACGCGAGATGTAATCGACGGACGAGCGGGCTTCTGCCGGTGACGGGCAGTCACATCACCAGACTGTCTGTCATCAGTGCAAGACCTGAACCCAACCCCTTGCTTAGGACCCTTAGTACGTTTCGTGCGTTTCCCATTTCAGTTGTTAGCGTCCTTAGTGCGCTTGACATTTCACACTTCTGACTTGCCTCCTCGCGTTCCCCAGTGTGCCGCACCCACGCGCGGCCTTAGTGACTCAAGCGTGACGTGTCTCCGACAACGGCGGCCACCTCTGCAAAATTTCGTGTCGCGCGGAAGCATGCGCGACCGTTTACGATCGACTGCGACCACCCAGACCAGCACATCAGGAAAAACCTCCCGCGCTAGCGAGAGATAATGCCGTGCTAAATTATCGATAATTTGGATAATGTGGATGGCGTGCTAGTAATTGACGATAATCACTAATAATGAGCACTAATTCGCATAATCGCTTACAAGATAATATAATGGAGGAAAGTTACGACAAAAATCTGAGGTATGTATCTCGATCACTGAAGGGATTTACATAAAATGTATGACATAGCTCAAGTACTGAATAAGTGTTCCACTCTGGAGGTATACGATGGCCGAAACGAGGAAATAAGTGTATACTAGAAATGATCGAGCTGACCGGAATGATACTAGCACGCCGGTGGCCATTGTGCATCAACCTAGACACTCTGTACATTAACTGGTTCGCATTGGGCCTGGCAGGAATGGGAGAAAACCATTCAACGTATGCAAGATGGGTTGGGGGTGCAGTCACCGCAGTGTCCAACGACGGAAACACTTCTGGGATTGCCTTATTTGGCAACTGAAACACCACGCGGACTTGTGCTATTTGGTAGCCTAAGTAGCAATTAGATTGATTAGGGCGTCGATATAATCGGAACTAACCATTATTTCCATTGCGAATAAGAACAGTGTCAAAGCGTGATGGTATTCGGCGCCCGCGTGAGTCCATTTGTTCCGGCCGGACATGAATTGCGTCTACTACTTCGGGCTTGACTTCGGGGTGGCCGTTCGACTGAAACTTAATCTTGTGATATGTTGGGACAGAGCGGAAAGGAATCAGAGTGTCTGCAGCCAGATCCCTTAAGTTAGCTGTTGAAGCGTCGGGGTGATTCGTCTGAGCGATGAAGTCGGCAAGGGCGTCCTGAAATTCGACAGCGCCATACCTCACAGCAAGGACATCGAATGATGTCGCCTTTGTAGATGGGTGTAGCGTCATCTTTATACACCGCGTGGTGGGCTGTGGAGGTCCGCTTGGCTGGGGAATTTGCATGTTCTCCTGGTCGGCCCCCTGCCGCCGTTTGATGAAGGCAATGTGCTGTTGCACCTTCTCACGGCGCTCCAGCCAGGTAGTCATTTGTTTGTATTCGTCCTTGTGGTTTGTTGCACGGTAAGCATCCTTTGCGAAGTTGATGTGAAGGCGCTCAGTCTGCTCCGTGTTGTAATTGTCCGTGGTACCGAATAGCGTGATCGAGGATGAGTAATGAATGAGGCTGTGTACCTTTGGAATGTTGAAATGGTCGCGAATGCCTAGATCAACGAAAATAGATTTATTGCTGTGGAAACTAGCCAGGGAGTCCTCAAGACGGCGCAGGGTGTCAGTTGTTTGAGAAGGAAGCTGAGCGAGATACAGGAAGTCAAGTAGCGCGCGTACAGTTCGGACCAGCCACAAAGGTGCTTGTCCAGAGGGAAGAGGGTGGTCGATGATCAGACCCAGGAGTATTCGGCACATGTTCTTGTGTTCCAGGCCTGTGACGCGAGAAAGACCTGATATACCCTTCGCGAATGTAGTGACATGATGATTAGGAGGCAGTGATCGACAGCGTGCATCAATTGCGACTGGTCCGAATGCACGTCTCAGCCATGCCATCAGGTGCTTTGCGACACCCTGCAGCAACTGATGCAGGATGTCCGGAGTGATGGAGATGAATATATTAGAAAGCGGGAAAGACTCCCAGAATGGATGGAATACGGGCTTAAGGGCCGCTTCACGACAAGCCGCGTGGAACGTGCGGACCTCCTCGTCCGCCAAGAGAAATGTGTCGATAGCCTTGTCGTAGCTGCGTGGAGGGAACCTAGTGTATTCGCCTAGTCTGTCAAGAGGGACCGTACACTTTGGGCAACGGCCATTGTACGTGCATGTTACCAACGTCTGTTCGGGATAGTCGCCAACGAAGACAGCAAAAACGGGATGGCACCGGCGCCAGATCCCGTCCCCACTCATCATCGCGATACCGCTTTCGCTGTAGTGTGTGACTGGAGCTAGTAGTTTGCGCATGCAAGAGTGAAATAGATTAGCCAGAGCGCGGCGGCGAGCTGCCTGATTGGTGATCCCTTCAAATCTGGTGGTTGGAATGTAGCCGATCAATAGCTGGGCGTGACGTGACGGCTTTCGACGAATGGCCTTTGGAATGTTGCCGATGGTGAGGTAGACCGGATACGCAGCTTTCCCTCGGAAAAGGGTCAACTGCGTCTTGTCGGAGGACAGTATCAGTGGGACCACAGTCGCACCAGGTTGTTGCGATTCGAGGGATGTCTGTCACCGTGATGTGTAAGTATTCAGATTCGTTTGAGAAAGTATGCACACCTGTACTGCCCACCACCAGTCTCCGGTATGCATTTCACTATAGACGCGGCACGTGCGCTCGGGATCCGAGTAGTGGCGCTCTGGTGCAAATGCCAACTCATGCGCAAATTCAGGGTCACCAAAAAGGGTCCGAATACATTGCAATACATTCCGGAAGTAAAAAGACAGCCTTTCGCCTCCAATGGTAAAGTCCTCGCACTCGAATGGTGGTCGGCTGGGTAAAGCGTCGATAATCCGATCAAGTTCTTTAGCAGAACTATATGAAACTCCTAGCCTGTCGGTAACCTTCCCTGACATGTCAGTGAAAACGTAAATTGAATGGTGCGGTGCTCGCACCTCGGGAATTTGAAGGAGTTCTGTCAGAGCTGACGATGTCGGCCCGCGCATCTTGGCCCAAAGAGCAATCTCCCAATCGCACTGGGAGTGAAAAGGAGCCCAGACTGAGGTATTAAGTGCATCTTCACGGGACCGATAGTCTGATTGACCTTGAAACGGATCAGGCATTGGGGTGCCTGGGACGCCATGTGGAAAGCTGTCGACGATCACTTGAGCCTGACTGCCAGTAGTGTTACTGTCACTGCCGTCGCGTATGGGTGGGTTTGGTGGTGAGGTTAAGGGGTGCAGAGTTTCAGATGAGGGTGGAGGAGACAATTGCACCCCGCTAGCGTGTCCTTGATCATCGTCGACTGTAGCTTCGATGTCTTGAACTAGTGCTTCCCAAACATCGGCATCCATAGCATCTGCAGTATCCGCAGCGTCGGCATCTACGGTGTCCGCAACGTCGGCATCCGCAAGGCTGCCATCATCCGTGACATCCATCCCTCGGGTAGTGTTGGCGTCATGCGTGGTGTGAGCGGCGTGCAGAGTATCTGAAGTAAACATATGAGTGGATACCCTCATGTACATTGTCGGACGATACCTATATTGTGCTCGGAAATTGTATCGTCGCCAGCGTCGCCTTGTGTGTCCTGTGATGTTGGAGTTGGAGCGGATACCTGCAGAGATCTGCCAGTCTGAAATGTCAACGGTTTTTGCAACGCCGCATACACAATACGGCAGTCTGCACGCTGAGATCTGCTAAGGTGTTGAGAAAAACCGCGCGGGTTGAAAACCTTCCTGCACCCGGGACAATGGACCTGTACAGTATTCATGGTTTGGGATAAAAGCGGATTACCTTGCTTAAGAAGCTCAAGCGGGCACCACGTGCGAGAAGGAAGCGCATCGAAGCATCGAGATCGGAATCGAACTGGGCGAATGCTGCAACTTCACGGAAATGAGCAAGGTAAAGCTTCAGTGAACTAGCAGCCAAGGACGCGGACGCTTTAGTTTGTGCGTCAAATTTTGGGCTGGACGGTCAGAAGCTTGGTCAAGCGGGCACCACGTGCGAGAAGGAAGCGCGTTGAAGCATCGAGATCGGAACTGAACTGGGTAAATGCTGCAAGGTAAAGCTTCAATGAACCAGCGAGCTTGAATGGCCAAGGACGGCGCGGATTCTGTTAGCTAGTGCGACGAATTTGGGCTGTAAACAGAGGGCGGCAAAAGCTCAGTCAAGCGGGCACCACGTGCAAGAAGGAAGCGCGTCGAAGCATCAAGATCGGAATCGAACTGGGCGAATGCTGCAACTTGGCGGAAATGAGTAAGGTAGAACTTCAGTGAACTAGCGGCCAAAGATGCGGACACTTTAGTTTGTGCGTCGAATTTTGGGCTGTAACCAGAGGACGGTCAGAAGCTCGGTCAAGCGGATACCACGTGTGAGAAGAAAGCGCGTTGAAGCATCGAGATCGGAACTGAACTGGGTAAATGCTGCAAGGTAAAGCTTCAGTGAATCAGCAAGCTTGAATGGCCGAGGACGGCGCGGATTCTTTTAGTTAGTGCGACGACTGTAAACAGAGGGCGGCGAAAAGCTCGGTCAAGCGGGCACCATGTGCGAGAAGGAAGCGCGTCGAAGCATCGAGATCGGAGCCAAACTGGGCGAACGTTGCAAGGTAAAGCTTCAGTGAACCAGCAAACTTTTCGTTAGTGTGATGAAATTCGAACTGTAAACAGAGGACGACGCATGGACGACACTTTTAGTTAGTGCAACGAAATTTGGATATAAAAGACCCGCATACCGTCGTACTGAATCCCCATCCCCATTCCTGTCATTACTGAACACGTTATAACGTCTCTCATTTACCTTCACTTTCAATCTTGTCGTCTTCTTGTGCTTCGTAAATGGCCCCGAGCACCCGCCGTTCACGCATCATCGCAGCCAATATTAGAGCTGCGATCTCTCAGACAAATGGGGCACCCAGTGAAAATGCCCTTGATTCACAGAGTCCGGCGGATCATACTACATCGACTCAATACGCCGCAGTAATCCAGAACAACCCCGATTTGTCTGGTATCCGCACAAGTAAGTCTAAAGCCTCATAGAGTCAGGCTTGTCGCTCACGGCCACAAGCACGCGGGAAACGCACCTTTGTTTCAAGTGATACCGCTACCGTCCCGCCTCCAACCCCTGTTCCGACTGAAGCCCCCCAAGGAATACCCTCAAAGCGAGCGAGAGTCACCGGTAAGTGGTCGATGGAAACGGAGGTGGACAAAGCTCACCATAGAACCAAGGGCCTGCTCATGTCCGTCCAATGCCGCTCCAGTTACCCAGCAATGGAGAAACTATGGCTGCGCCAGTGAGCGATGGCGCTGTGAAGGGCAAGGGCCGCGAGTTGAAACGCAGTGATTACTAAGCATATTTGGCCGACCAAACAATCAACGAACTCACGAAAATTTTCAGCGTCGTCTTTTTACCCTGGCCACGGTGATGATACCCATCCTCTCGCGTCTCTTCAAGTCAACCCCGGAAACCGATTTGCCCACGACTCCGATCCCGAGGACGACATTGAAAATGAAGACGACTGGTTGGAAGATGAACAAGCAGCCAATGTCGCTCGAAAAGTCTCAGCAAAGACCTCTGAGGTCACCATAACAGAGGTAAGTCCGCAACACCCTTGAATACATCCAGCGGCCCAGCCTGTTGACTACTTTCGCAGAGGCCCTCCTGGCTGGGAGCAGATGTCATTCCACCCCGAACCACGCAGACCCCCAACAGGATTGTGCTGGACATTGACGCGTCTGGTAGTGCAGCGTCTACTCCTCGCTTCGGGACTCTGTCAGAGCTCGGAACACCCACTGTTGAGCTGTCAGGTGAGTAACGTTACCCTCACCGAACATCTTTGTGTGGCTGACATATTAATCAGCTACTGCAACCACGTCACAGACGGAGGCGACAACCACGACAACCAAGTCCTCTGGGGCCACATGGCCCACTGATACGAACCTATTGCCTCCTGGTGCGAAGAGACTTCTACTGACCAACCAGGACCCGTTAGTCCGCAATGTGGTTCAAGAGGCAATTGAGAACTTGCGAGCGTCACTACTGTTTGATCACGCGTTCCCGACTGCGACTATGGCGTTTGCCTTCACCAAGGAAAGTCTCATCACTGCTGCTGAGAAATATAAACCCGGTGCCATACACATACAACGCCGACTCCAGCAAGACGAACAGTACCTAACGAAGATAGTTCCACTGGTAAGTTTTATTAATATTGTGATGGTGCTTGCAGACGCAGCAGTGATGGCTCGCCATCACGTGTGTGCCCGTTTACTTGGGGATGAAGGTGGGTTGGCGGACAGGTTGGCGTTGTGGTGTACTGGCGGGTGTATATGAGACGACTACTGACACTGTGTGACAGGTGCGCGTTCGCGTCCCACTTATACGGAGTGAAGTCAAGGACGCTTGCAACGCTATTTGTGTACCCATATTAATTTCCCTTGGGTCGGCAAACAACATCGCTCAGGTGGTCCGTCTGCAGACCCATAAGTTTAACTACACATTTCCGACCAAGGTAAGCGTAAAACGCTGTGCTGGCATGATCTGACCTTTTGTCAGAGAGGCCTCCTTGTCGGAACTCCCCCGCGTACACACCCCTACCGCAATGAGTGCATCATTTCAGCCATACGGGACCTCTATTTCACTGGCGGGAGGACATCATTTGCATCGTGCTACGATCACCTTTTCCCGGTACATCAAGGACGTGATGGAATACCCGCTCGTGAGGTCCCAGCACCTATGGTCGCATTGGTTGCGACTGCGGTGAGTTGATATGATACTATCAAGTTGCACGCTAACTTTATTGATTAGATGTATGCCACACTCCACGAGTGGCGTACTGGCGCACCGCAGGTGTTTGAGTTCTCTGCCAACACCTATTTGGACGTGTACAACTCCAATACCAATACACTCAACTATATCATGAACAGCCGGCCAAATGCATACCATGTGATGATGGCTGATATATATACCCAAGCCAGGTGAGTTGCCGCTCGTCATTGAATAATCACCACTCTGACTAGGTTGCCACAGTGCCAACTCTGGACTTGATGACTTGCCCGATGTCGAGATTGCTGATCTTGATCTCGACGATCTTGAAGACTGAGCACTGTCCACTGGCAAATGAATCCACAGTCGGTTTATCGCCTTCAAATGTAATTAACACTACTAATATGCCTTTAACAGTCAACCGTGATTCCCATATACCCCTGTGATTCCCGTCTTTTCTATTTTCGTTTTTGTCCGCTTGCACACTGGCAAATGAATCCACGGTCAGTTTATCGCCTTCAAATGTAATTAACACTATTAATATGCCTTTAACAGTCAACCGTGATTCCCATATACCCCCGCGATTCCCGTCTTTTCTATTTTCGTTTTTGTCCGCTTGCACATGCAGCATCCATTCTTTACATCACATTATCTTTACATTATCATCACATTATCTAATTTGAATAATCCGTGAAATTTGAATAATCCGTGAAATTTGAAAAATCCGTGAAATTTGAAAAATTGGACGCTTGATAATTGTGATAATCCAAAGATAGATTATCGATAATTTAGTCGAAATTATCTGCCCATTATCTGCCCATTATCTGCCCATTATCACAAATTATCACAAGATTATCACAAGATTACATATAAATTATGGGGGGGCATCATAATACATGATAATCAAGGTAATATCGATAATTTCAATAAATTATCGCTTATTATCTCTCGCTAGCGCAGGAGGTTTTTCCTGATGCAGTGGTCCATGCAGCCCGCTGTTCCTATTCCCGACCTCCCCGCACCCGCGTGCATCCTTGGCGACTCAAGCACAACACGTCGCCAACCAAGGTAGCCACCTCTGCGAAGTTTTGCGTTGCGCGGAAGCGTGCACGACCATGTGCGATCGCCTGCGACCACCCGACCCCCAAGCCGAGCGAGCTACCAACCGCCACCGCCGTACTAACGCAAGTCACAAACGCGACAGCGACGGCACCGGCACTGCAATGACGGCTATGACACCAGCGGCAGGAGCGACGGCGAAGAGGACAATTCAACCACGACGATCGGCGTCCATGGCCAACTCCGAGCGACTCAATGACGACAAGGTAACGACAACGACGATAACAACAACAATGATAACAACAACAACGACAATGACGACAACAACAACATGGCAGACGACGGTGGTGACGCGACGACAGCGGGGGGCAAGGCGGGGGGCAATGACGACGCGGCGGACTTTTGTAGATCACAGATATGGGACGATGTATTCGAGTAGATACTATCTAGAGCTATCCACGCTGAATAAAGAAACCCACTTTATTTTTGCTAAAAGAATGCAACTCTGGTCAACTTTGAGTCGAAGTCATGACTTCGGAGCTGTGACTCAGAGGGGTTGCCACATTACCATGACTCAGCTCGGCCCGGCTCGAGCCGAGATTGACTCCGACTCGAGCTGATTCAGAGTCAGAGTTGTGGCAACACTACAACAGGTACAGGACATGTCCCTCGAACTCAGCGAAGTGAAGAAAACCCTCGACATCTCGCTTGAGGAGATCCGACGTGGACGTGAAGAGAGCCGCGAAGAGGCCCAGCGGGGACGTGAGGAGTTCCGCGCTGCACACCTGTACATGCACAATACTTCGCTCATGGTGACTGCGCTGTTGGCAAAGCAGGGAATCGTGTCCGCGTCCATTCCCAGTATTGGACAACCCCCTCCTAGTCTCTCTCGATCTCGTTCCCCGGCCAACCCCCCCACCACATCGCCTGGAATCCCCCTCTCCACTCTCAAGATTTCCGATGCGCATTCTGCTGCATCGTCTCGTACCTCAAGTGCAACGTCCGAGCGCCAACGTGCAATGGGTGGGTGGTTGTTATTGTATACTCGTATAGCTCACAGGTTATCTGTTCAGCAGAATTTCCCAGTGCGAGTGTAGCCGGGTCGCTGGCCTCTCGTCGAGCATCCCCAAGTGGCCCTTTGCCCGGTGCAAGCGCAACCGCGTCTCGTCCAGCCTCCCCGAGTGGCCCTTTGCCTGGTGCGAGCGCAACCGCGTCTCGTCAAGCGTCTCCGAGTGGCCCTTTGCCCGCACCGCCTGGTATGTGGTTCTTCTGGCGGACATTGTCCCATATCTCACTCACATTTCGGCGGGGCATTCAGAGGGAGGCGGCTCGTCCCGCAAATCGTCGCCTGGTCAGCAGGAGCCTCAGTAAATAACAGTATATTCATTTCACCCAATGTATAACCATGTAGTCGTGTAGTCGGACGTCCGGTTTGAATTGATCGATGATTGTGACTTGATAAGACAGACATATGAGTTCGTATATAGTTTCAAATGGAGTTGCACGCTTGACACACTAAGAGGAGAAGATAGATACGAGACAACTGAATGTAAAGAGAACAGAAAGACTGAATATTGCAGGAATAGAGATTTGGCATCACCACCCAACCAGACTTGGGCCATCCATTTGGATATAGCATTCCGCGATGTCACACTATTCCCCTGCGCGGTAGAATGTGTCATGTGACTCGAATGTGATCGGTCTGCATCGGAGTTCTGTGCTGTGCGACTGAATGCCCATATGCGGACTTCCGTTTCGGGCTTGGTTCATGTGACCTGCCTCATCGAAACGAATTACCATTCCACTTATGATTGCTGACTTCTGACTCAAACACAGACCAGTGAGTGGCTAATGGCAAGTGACTAAAGGCTACACAATCACACACCTTGGAAGTGACATGGCAATGTCTATCACATGCAATATGGTGTAACCTGCGATATAACATATCGGTGTTTCATGTATATCAGGGATCACCAAACCTGTTTCATAGAAGAATGGTTATTTATAACGCTTGAGGGTTCACTACTCTACTGCACATCATGCAGTCTCACACATCCAAAGGCAAACATGTGTCATCCTCCTCAATGACCAGTAAGTCCGATAGGCATATCAGCACTACACGAAAACATGTGCGGACGTCCGATCTTCACCCGCTCCACTCCCCCGATATGTTTTCCGATCCTGTGGATGACTCTGATACACAATCATTTGATGAGGACGACATGTATGGGTCAGATCCCAATGCTGAAACCTTCCCCCTTGAACCTGGTCCTAAGGTCCAAGAAGTTTCAAACAATGAATACTGTGTATGCACTTCATAATATCAAACTTATCCGTCCATCTAACATTACAAACAGGATACAGACCTTATTTCCGATGCTCAGGAATGGAACAAGGAAATTCGTCATCTTTGTCTTATGGTAGAGGCACTATGTGAGGTGGAAGGGATTAATGTTTCAGAGATTACAAGTGGAACACATAGGGATATTTTGGATCATGCATCGGAGATGTCTTGGGAGTTAGAGATCCCCGACGATAGTTGACTGGACAATCATTCACAATGTAGATTGGGTACCATGATTAATATTCATTGCGCTCTTTGTTACATGTCTTGTAGTGTGTTGCATGTTGCAGTATGGATCGTACCATAATCCAAGTAAACAGGTGCAGAGTGGGTTAAGGATGCCCAAGGCATATTTAAGAAAGGAGGTGAAGGAGGTCACACTATCGATTATCATACAAGCCATCCTCATTCTATTCATTTCTATTCGTCATGGCTCCAAAGAATACCTACACCATTCCCATGGGAGACGTCGTGGAGGTTGTCGCTGAGACCCGGCGGACCGCACGTGGACTCCGCACCATTGTGAAGGAAGTCCCCTTCCATTCAAAGAAGGGAAAGGCAAAGTCAGGTCAAGCTTCACATTCTCAATCTAGAGCGGAGCCCACTATAGACCAAGTTCGATCACAATCATTTGGGCAGCCATCCAGGGGGGAAGAAGAATCACACACCCTTCAGCCAATGGAACCATACGAAAATGATATGCCAGCCATTCAGATGGAAGACACACAGCCACAGGCTAGTGTATGTTACAAAATGTTCTGTGACCATTGTCAGAACACTGATTATATGTAGACACCGATGAACCAATGGATAGATATCCGAAGCAGATATCTCCATCTATTGCTAGAGATGGAGGGTCTGACAAGTGCTCCGAAGTGCTCCATGTGTACCAAATCGATGCAGATCAAGTGTTCCGATTGTATTGGGGGAAATTACTTTTGCAAGGACTGTTGCCTTCGATCTCATATGCGGTCCCCATTCCATCGGATCTCCCGCTGGACTGGTTCACACTTTGCACCAATATCATTAATGTTACTTGGATTTAAGCTATGTTTTGGTCATGATGGAAAGCCATGTCCACTGACGGTGGAGGTATGGATACATCAGATATATGAGTCACCACATGCACTTACGAATCTATAATTAGGGAATCCAAGCAGCAGAAGAGCCACAGCCAAGCGGGCGAAGGCCCCGACGCACTCGCTCTGCATCACTTATATCTGTTGAGGAGGAGGATGCCCCTTCACCCGGAGATCCGCTACCTTCGTCATACGCACCTGAATATATGGAGGGGATATCGGACACACTGTTTGACCCTTCTGGGGATATATTGGATCCCTCTGATAGATATACACGACGCACTCGGACTGCAAAGTCGGGAAATCCACTGATCACAATTATCAATCAAACAGGTGTCTTTGACATGGATGTGCTCTTTTGCATATGCCCAAATGCTGGTGCCAATGATGAGCAACTCCTTCAAGCTGGATTATTTCCTTCAACCTTTAAGCGAATTGAGACTGCATTTACCTTCTCAGTTTTGGATGACTTCTTGGCTGATAACCTGGAGTGCAAGACAACTGCGCAACAGTACTATTCTAAACTTCAAAGCATCACCAATCAGATGTTCCCCCACCACGTCCCAGTGAGTTAGGATGCTATCCCGATACTACATACAATGTCGCTGATGGAGATATACAGAATCTCTACAAACAGCTCTTGAGGGCTTCCCACCAATGGCGAGATCTACAGAATAGGATTCAAAGTGGCCTGGGACACCAACACAATCGGAACTCCGCTAATGATGGATCAATGGCCATATTCTGTCCTGCATGTCCACAGCCAGGCATCAATCTACCAGATGATTGGAAGACCAGGTATCATGACCAGCCGTATGCATTCATTGATCCGATCAATATCTCATTATTAACATTCTCAAAGGAATCAGCTTATCCGAACATTCATAATGGATGGCAACTTCTCAGCGGAGCACATGAGGTGCAGAACTGGGGAAACAGATGTTCCTCTATCTGCAGGAATGGCTTTCATGGCAAACCCAAATTCGTTCAAAGCTCACCTCCATAGTGGGAAGGAGAGTGTACAGGTATGTTGGATACTATTAACAGGTGCTGTGAACTTAAATCCCCATAGACTAGCACATGTAACACATACAGGGCCATTGAACAGGCCAATTCAAGTCGCCCACATCTTGATGTTACAGGCATCGGAGCAACTGCCTGCTGCCATGGATTCTTTGTACCTACATCCGTCGTTGACTTTCAGAAGGGAGAAAGGTATGTCCGATGCTTTAAGTACTCTTTGTACGGAGATAATTTATGTCCAATGTCAGGCAAATCAATATGGACTATAGCCTTTGCAAGGCCCTCTCTTACAATATGGAGGACATCCCTGTGGCCTTAGTTATGTATGACATCATGTGCCAATATGGGGTTCACTTCCAGGAGCGGGTAGAAAGGAGCCCAGAGTTATCTCTATCAAGCTCTTTGCAACTTCGGACTGGGATTGGCCTCTTTCATATCCATGGCCATCAAGATTCGTGCTTACCCCGCTTTTCCCCGAGCTATATTCCTGGAGCAAAGCAGGTGGATGGGGAGATCATTGAAACATTGTGGGCACCACTCAATAACGTCTCACGGAGTATCCGCGGGATGTCCCTTGCCCATCGCCAGGAGGTATTGGATGCGCACATGAACCATTCTAATTGGAAGAAGATGGTCCGCATTGGTCTGTCACATCCATATTTATACTGTATGTGGATCCTCATATAATATTTTATGATCCAGTTCCATCACTTCTTAAGCGGTGGAGGCGCATGGAAACTGGCATCGATCTCAGTGCGGAGATATTGGATAATCTCAATAAAAGGTTCAAGGCGAAGACGAAACGATGGCTCAAGGCAGAGAAGCATGCTCAGTCAAAGAGACATGAAGATCCTACAGCAATGGACATATATGATACAGTAACATCCAAAGGTATTGTGACCTTGATACATCCGATTTGTTCTATTCTAATAAGTATATATAGCTCCTTCTCATGCAGAAATACAACAACAGCTCATATCGGAGGAAAGCGGAGATATAACAACCCATGGGCAAACATCTTGGATTGCATGTGGGATTAAGATTCAGGAGTTGCAGTGAGTCTCTTCAGTGACCTATTGTTATCAGCTAACGTTCTGTAAAGACTAGCCATCAGATATCAACTCCGAGCACATGGTCCGAAGATCACCACAGAGGAGGCTCAAGTCATTGAAAATAAGCGGAGTCACCTCCAGAAGCTCATTGACATGTTTGAGCACCAGGCTGATTCATTCTTCCTCCACGAGCCACTCGCAGATAACTCTCCAATATCACCTTTGGGTGATTATGAGGAGTACGACCATGTGGATGATCTCGGAAGTTCAGAAGATACAGATGATGACCATTCAGTCCATGCCCTCCATCATCCCACTCCCCAAGCATTGGATGGATCTGGGATGGATGGCATCAATCCTGAGGAGTTTCCGGTTCTTCTCCCGTCATCCCTTGGATGGGAATGGTGTGTTAGGCATCAGTGTCCAATCTCTTGCGAAAAAAGAAGTCAAGTTGCGCTGTGCCCAAGCCAATGAGTCCATCCATCGGATTCGCCTCGCTCTTGGATTCAAATCCGCACTGTTCCGCACTCAGGTCCGACCTGCTAATTCACAGCAGACAAAGACCCGCGCTTGGAATGCCTGTACACATCGTTGATACTAATGTCAATGAGCATGCATGGATATACAGTCTGGCACGCGATGCATACCGGAAGATCCGGCAGGCATCATCTATTGTGCAGGATCTCCCGAAGCTCCATTCGAAGGATCTTCGTGTAGCAACCTTGGTTCTTGGATCACAACAAACAGGGCAGAGGAATGAGCAGCAATCCTGGATCTGGGGCTTTGGTCGTACTATTGAAGATGATGGGACATGGATGGATGATTGTAGGCTCTCAATATCTATTGATGCCAATATTGATGTGCTCACATGTTCATACAGTTGAAAGGGTTCACTGGCTCCGTGCAAGGGCACAGTTTGAACGGTGGTCGGAGGAGCAGCATAGCATCCATAATGAGGCTAAATGGATCCCCGCATACTTCCATGCCAAAGCAGAGACATGGAAGAAACTCATGATCACTGCAACGCAGGATTCACTCAAAGGGCACCAAGCATATGCATCATACCAGATGCATGCATGGGAGGAACTTTCCAGGAGCTCAGTGAAGGCCCTTACTCCGATTACTAATTCTCCATTAAAGCATTGTGAGATTAAATGAATCTACATGTTCTGATACATCCATTCCTCTTGGTGTATATATTGACAGATATAAATTTTGATCTTTGTGAATCGTATGAGTCCGATATGGCTTTGCCTAACTCCCTGAATCCCCTTTCACATATATCTGTTTACTTGTGAAAAGAAGTATGTCAGAGGTCCGCTCCCAACTGATGTTTGTTGGACTATCAATCACAGCAGATGCTCCAACAGGTTTTGGCTGAGTATTAGCTATTAGCTATTCTCCCTTATATGTACAAGCAATCACTACACATAAAACCTGTATCAGACATTCCTTACCTGTTCCTGTAATTGGAGCCTTTTGATTTGCTTGCACGCTGCTGCAAATATCTGAGTGGATGGTCTTACATACCTGAGTCCTTTGCTCAATTGCTTCAGGGAACTCCGACTATCTCCGACCCACCCGTCGTCGGTTGGAGTATCAATTACTGAGGATGTTCCTATAGGTATAGGCCTAGTATTACCCATTATCTATTCTCTATAATACATACAAGCAATGACTACGCATCGACTTGTAATCCGACATTCCTTACTTATTCCTGTCCATTTGTAAATTTCTAAGGTGACTTGCATTCTGCTGTACATATTTGAGTTGATGCTCTTTCATGCCTGAATACTGCTCAGTTGATTGATTGCAGAGTGATCCTAATATTGTCTATAAACCTTTATACCGTGTTAGTCTTTATTTGAGTGCCTCGAGGGATTCCCGCCTATCTCCGATCCACCCGTCGTCGGTTGGACTATCACTTACAGCAGACTTTCTAATGGGCATCAGTTGAGGTATTAGATGCTATGTATTCTCTATGACAATGTAACCATCACTACGCATTGGCCTGTGATTGGACATTCCATGTTTATTCCTGTCTGATCACATTACTGATGTACTTGCACACCTCTGAGTGGATGTTCTTATATTCCTGAATACTGTTTATTTGACTGAATATAGAGCATCTCTGGATCCACACTATTGTCTGGGAAGTGTTCTGCTTTTCTATTCTGTGTTTAAGTGCCTCGTGGATTCCCGACTATCTCCGATCCAGCCGGCGTCGGCTGGAGTATCAATTCCGGGAGAATCTCCGACGTCGGCCGGCGCCGGCTGAGTATGAACCATTAAAGACTCCCACTGCCGATTGGGGGTATGAATTATATAAGCTACCTCTGACCATTATGTGGTCCAGATACCCTTTCCATTTCACCAGGTACTGGAGTTTGCGCCTTCTGCCGAAATGCCGAGAGTCTAGAATGCGTTCAATTTCGTATTCTTCCTGTCCCTCTACTAAATCTGGTGGTGGGCACTGGAAGTTTTCTCCATGCATAGGTGTCTCGCGATAAGGTGTGAGTAGATCGATGTGAAACACAGGGTGAATGCTCCACTGTGTGGGAAGTTCTAGGCGGTAATTGACAGGTGATAGTACCTGGATGATTTTAAATGGTCCATGCCTTCTTGCTGCCAGTTTTGCCGTGGGCTGATTGGTGCGGAGGTGTCGGCCTTCGAGCCATACTTGGTCACCTTCCCGATATTTTGGCGTATCTCGGTGTTTGATCCATAAGGTTTGTGCCCGTGTGATAAGTTCCTGAGAGTTTTTCCGTGCTTCTCGGAATTGTTGAAGTCGTGTCATCACCTGGGGAATGGGGGACGGTTTATCGGCCCAATCAGCGCGTGGGTCATATCCCATCATGAGTGAGAATGGGGACTTCCTTGTCGTCTCATGGGGCCAATTGTTGTGCGCGAATTCCGCCATAGGTAGGAAATGCGCCCAGTTATCTTGCCGCTCGTTCGTCCAGAACCTTAGATACTGCTCTAACCACTGATTGGTTCGTTCCGACTGTCCGTCCGTGCGTGGATGATAGGCCGTGGAAATGTTTTGATATATTCCCAGGATCCGACACAGTTCTCGGGTGAACTTGGACGCGAATCGCGGGTCTCAGTCGCTAATGATTTTCCCCGGTAGTCCGAATCTCCGAAAGACATGAGTGACGTACAGAGCAGCTGTCTCTTTGGCTGTGATTTCTTCGCTACAGGGGATGAAAATTGAGGCTTTGGTGCAGTCGTGATCTGTGACTGTAAGGATGGAATCGTGGCCTTGTGATATGGGGAGTTTAGTAATAAAATCAAGGGCGATGACTTCAAATGGTTTGGCGTCAGGTATGGGTGTAATGGGTGATAGTGGAGCTTTGGTGGGTCGATTATTGACCTTGTGTCGTTGACATTCCGCACATCCGCAGACATATTTGGTCACCTGCTTTATCATGTCTGGCCACCAGTAATGTCGCTCGATAATTCGTGTGGTTCGTTTAGTACCTGGGTGTCTGTATATGGGGGGGTCATGGTGATTGCGGATAATCGTGCGAATGTCATCGATGTTTCCCGTAATAACGCGTGCTCCTTGTCGATACCATACCCCTTCGATCTTTTTAAGTTTATGGGGGTCTACCCACGGTCGAATTCGGCTTTCGTCTTGGTTGTGATTTTCGGGTATTTGGGTGACCATGGTTCGCATGAAGACTTCGTCCGGTAGGACCGTAATCGCTTCATTGTCTCGTTCCCCTCGATCGTAATCCGGTCTTCTGGATAGGGCATCCGCTCTTCCATTGTTTGTTCCTTTGATGTGGTGAATCTCAAAGTCGTACTCCATGAGTTCCAGTACTTCCCGAGCTACGCGTCGACTTATCTTCTGAGGGGATTTCCAATGCGTGAGGTTGAGGTGGTCTGAGAAGATTTTGATCTTATGGGGGGAGCCTGCGAGGAATGGTCGCCAATGTCGAAGTGCTTTTACAATGGCTAGCAGTTCGAGGTCGTATATGTCGTAGTTCCGTTCTGCTTCGCTTGATGTCGCAGAGAAATACGCAATGGGGTGTCGTTTTCCATCGAGCTTCTTTTGAAGTAGTACCGCTCCGACGGCAAATCCGGACGCGTCAACCTCTAGTTCGAACTGGTCCATTAATGTGGGGTGGGCCAGTACCGGTTCTTGCGTTACAAGGTCTTTAAGTAACTGGAAGGCCTTTTCTTCTTCGGATGTCCATCTCCACTCGGTGTCTTTGCGTGTGAGTTTGTTGAGGGCTCGGGTGTGCGTGGCAAAACCACGAATGAAGATGCGGTAAAAATTGCAGAAGCCCAAGAAAGAACGTACGTCACGTACCTTCGTTGGGCGGGGCCAATCGCGTATACCCGAAATTTTGACCGGATCCATACGAGTCACCCCCTTTTCAAGGATTACCCCCAGGTAATCCATATGCGGTTTGTGGAAGAGGCATTTGGCCGGTTTGAAGTAAAGGTTGTGGTCCAGTGCGATTTGGAGGACTGCGCTTATCGCGTCAATGTGCCCTTGCAGGCCAACGGATTCGTGCGAAGCGATGCCAATATCGTCCATATAAACCCATATGATTGTACCTAGCCGTTCAAAAGATATGATGATGGGAGATAGGATGTCGTTCATCATGTTTTGAAAGGTGGCGGGGGAGTTTGTAAGTCCGAAATACATGACGAGAGGTTCGAATAGGCCGTAGCGAGTTTTGAACACCGCTTTGTGTTCGTCTCCTTCTTTGATGCGTATGTTGTTATACCCCCATCGGACATCGAGTTTGGTGTATATGTGTCCGTCGCCAAGGTCGTTAATGAGTTCGGACATAAGTGGTAGGGGGTATTGGTTACGAACCGTGCACGCATTTATCTTTCGGTAATCTTGGACTGGCCGTAATTTCCCATCTTTCTTTTTGATAAAGAAGAAGGATGACGCATATGGGGATTTCGAAGGTCGAATGTAGCCCATTGCGAGCTGTTCGTCCAGCCATTGCTTCAGTTGTCCGTCCTCTTCTTGTGTCATGGGGTATATTTTACAGTCGATGCTCGCTGGGGTACCGGGTTTGAAATCGATGGCATGATCCCACGGTCTAGACGGTGGGAATCTGTGGGCTTCCTGCTCGTCGAAGATTTTAGCGAACCGGCGGTATGGCTCTGGAAGTGCTTCTACGACCGTGTCTTGATTTGCTACTATGGCTAACTCGGTAGCTGTAGTGCGTATCTGACAGTCTTCTTCTAGTTCAGCTACTATGTCTTCGGCTTCTTCGGTTGTGATGGCCGCAGCGATGACCGTCTGATTTGTGTCGGGGTTGATGGATCTTATAATGATCGGTAGGGCTTCTTCGTGGATGGTTGCGTGTTTCCAGCTGATTGTGGGTTCGTATGCTGCTAGCCAGGGGTATCCGAAGACTAGGTCTTCCTCTCCGATGTTGGTAACAAGGAATCGCATGAGTCTATGTACCCCCTTTGTTTGTATGTCCAGATCGATGAAGTGAGTGATCGACCCAGCTTTATTTTCTGTGTTATCTATGTTCCATATTTTCTTGGGTCGTTCTAGGGGTTGTAACCCTAACCCCATGCGTTTGGCGAATGCTGGTTGTATGAAATTGTCGGTGGCTCCTGAGTCGACGAGCCCTTTAATGTCGGCCATTGAGTAACTGGTGCAAATCGAGACTGGAATTCGAAGAGAACGGAAGCGAGTCATGATTACAGAGTTACAATTAATTGCCCTCACCCAGGCCGATGGGTTTAGGCGTCCTGAAAACCCTCCTGGTTCCACAGATCCTGGAAGATGATGTCTTTTACTTCGTCACTGGCTCCTCTAACCCCATCAAGCCAGTTTTGGGCAGATTGTTGTGGCGTTGATGTGTTTGCTACACGTGCTACGGGTGACTCTTGACTATAGTAGTCGGTTTCCGCACTTCGGCTATTGCTCTGGGTGGGTTTCCACGGTTTTGGCTTTCTGGGTCGAAGACAGTCTCGTGAGAAGTGGCCTGGATTGTTACAGTTATAACAGATGACTTCCCGCATGTCTCGGCGTTGACCACCTCCCCGTCCTCTTCCTGGTCCCCCCCTTGGTGGAAATGGGGGATGGTTGCGGTTGATATCCCCTATTTCTGCTACTCGTGCTCGCGAGCGGTCGGCTGACGTGTCCATTGCGTTTGGATCGCGTCTAGGGGGTGGATATCGAGGTGGTGCCCAGGGTTGTCCATACCCTTGCGAGTTGTTTCGCGGTGGTGGGGGTTGATTTGGTGTGGAGAGGTTCAGTCTGGCACGTAGATGAATGTATTGTTTTTGTCTTCTGAGGACAGCTTCCTTCCATTCGTCGAAGGTTCCCGGACTGTCCATTTCGTAAACTTTTGTGAATAATCGACTTGGTAGCCCCGCCGTGAATCGGTCAATCGTTTGTCGATCGTTGAGTCAGTAGTCGGCCTGTCGGGCTAGTTGCTCAAAGCTGGTGACATACGTATCAATATCGTCTCCTATCATTTTGAACCCTTTTGCTAAGGTGGCCTGTGCGTGTTCTTGTTCGAGAACGTTTGAGAATCGGTCTGAGAATCCGGCGGTGAGGGTGTCCCATAGAAATTCGTCGTATCGGTCTGTCCCTCTGCGTATTTCCCCGTTAAGCCATCCGAGAAAGCCGAGCGTCCAATTGCTGACTAAGGGTCCTTTGATAAATCCTAGGAAGAGGAGGCATCGCCGGTACACGTTACGAAAGATGGGGGCATCGGCGTTGAGGCCCCAGTAGAGGTGCCATTGCGTGAGGAATGATTCGTAATTAGTTCGATCACCTGTGAACACTGTGGGTTTTTCGCCACTCAGCTTGTCAACTTCGGGTCCTCCACCTATTCCCCCACCCGGTAAACCTCCTGGATCTGGGAATCCTCCTCCTGGGAAACCTCCTCCTCCCGGTGGTCCCCTCGGGGGTCCTCCTTGTGGTCTTCCTGGCGGTCCTCCTCGTGTGTCAATGTCGCAGTTATAGTTTTGTCCGGCTGGGCGTATAACATCCCACCGACTGTCGATTGGGTTCCAAGTAATTTCTACCCAGCACACGTTATCAAAATTGAACTCAACTGGGTGATATCGGGTAGGTCCCGACGCAAAGTCTACAAAGTATCCGGTGTCTCCTCGATATTCTCTCCACCTTGCTGCTCCTAGGAACTGTGTAGGTACGTTGCGATCTCCCCTGCGTTCAAGGGAGTAGGTTCTGAAATTTGTCCAACGGTCTCGAGTTGTGAACGCCACGATGGGAACTTGGTCTTAATGTAACGTCACCACTGACGTTAGTCCGACTTGGACTTGTAAGGGTCGTTCACGACTCCACGATAAAAGGGCCATCCGGTCGTCACGTGACCGATCACGTGAGAGTATGCTTATGTAAGCCGTTTCCGAGTCGACACACTAGGACTCCGTGTAGTCACTAGGCAGGTCGCTTCTAATACCCCTTGAGGGAGGGGCAGGGATTGAGAGATGAGGGAGAGAGGGACAAAGCTACTCCTTAGGGCGACACCAGGGTCGGCGTACAAGCTCTCAAGAGGGAGTAGAATGTGAGGAGAAGATGGTGGTGATTGAAGAAGACCAAGTTGGCGTTACTTGGTCTTCTTGAGCCCTATATATACATGTGAGAGGCAGTTTTGAAACTCCTCTTGAATCCGTACTACAACTAGCAATAACAGCTCGAACCCTATTACTACTACTGATGGGAATGAGTCAGCCACATCGGCTAATGACTCGCAACGCTGACTGATGCTGTCCATGACACATTACAACTTACTAATGGGGTCATTACCGTATAGTAAGTGTTCACTTCGTTGAAACCGT
>JAKELH010000695.1:0-36594 GCA_021525015.1 Lactarius pseudohatsudake | reverse complement strand
ACGCTTCCGCCTTTGCGCGTCTCGCTCTCCCCTCTCCCTTGTCTTGCCTCTTTCCCTCCCCTTCCCGACCGAATCCGTGCGTGTAACGATCGTTTCGTACGCGTTCCGGTTTTATCTTGCTCCCGTGGTCTGGGAAAGCCACCTTGATCTGTCTCGCTCGTTCTCGCGTTTCGTCTTTGATCTAGACCTTGGGCCCTTTTCCTTACCCCCCCCTTTCCTCCTTAACCACCCTCTGCCCACGATTTCTCACGCACGCGCTTTCGAGCACGTTCAACGCGACAACCACCAACGCCTAGACCACAGGGCTATGACATTTTGGGCAAAACAAATGGTGAGTGACTATTGCTAACAATGTTATGCTGTACTCACGTATACTGGTATAGACGGTCGATAAGGCAGCGGTTGACAGGCCCCCAAACCTGAAACCATTTGACCGGCCACCCACTACCAACAAGAGAGCCCGCCATTCACATGGCGTGCCTGAGGTTCATGTCGCAGTGAACATCGCATCACCAGGGTCTACAGCGGGGGCATCAGTAACGTCGGTGACATCGGAGACTCACCCAGCAACTCGGAGTCGTCAGCGTTCCACGTCAATGCCCAACGCTGCAACCCCCACCCCAACAGCGCATACCATCAACCTACCCGTCCGTATGCTCTTGGAGCTGATGGATATCCATGACCCATCTCCAACCTTCAACTACGTCGATATGGAGTCGGAGCTTGCTGATTTTGGTATGAAAACCGTGATGGATGTGTACGAGATGCACCAGGCGTTGCTGGGAACAGTAGGGGGTCTTGGGAAGGAGGGCGCACGTAGTCTTCATGTGTATGTGAAGAAGTGGCTGTTGCCACTGATTCGACCGAACGGGGAAGGTGGCACAGTGGGTGACAGGCAGGAGGAGGCGGCAGTTGAGGTTGTTGAGGTTGTTGGTCCAAGTTGTGTCCCAGGCGACAGGAAGGGTAAGGGACGGATGCTGAAAGAAGAGTGTCATGAGGCTATTTTCATATGGTCAAGTGACGACGAGGAGGGAGAACAGAGGAGGCAAGGGTGGGTGAAGGACGAAAACCCGTTTGACGTGGAGAATGAGGAAGACGATTGGGCGGCTACCGAGGACACATCCATCGATTAGACGACCACCAAGATACCCATAGCACACAACCACAAATAATTGCATAGATTGTGACAAAGGAGACAATGTACTAGTGAATTGAACGACTACACAATATATTCGCTGTGCTGGTACCAACCGAGAGCATCCTCCGGCGTCACACTATAGACTGCCTCCCAAATCACCTTGTATGGGTCTGCGCCAATACCCTCAACCTCACCAAGAACGTAATCACGATTGGCACGTAGCCACGCCTTGATGGAGGAGAACGCCTCCTCGATAGGGTTCAGGTCCGGCGAGTAAGGGGGGAGATAGATGAGACGCATGCTGCATTCCTCAATCATCTCTCGGACCCCATCGACCTTGTGTATCGCTGCGTTATCCATTACAAGAACTGAGTTGGGCAGTGGCCACGGCTGCATGCGGTTGAGTAGCCCTTCAACGAATGTTTGGAAGTCGGCTCTGGTTATCGCATGGTCAAAGACATCGGCATGAAGGATGCCATCAAGGGACAGCGCAGGAAGGATAGAATACCTGTGGAAGTCAGACAATACAGCCTCGGAAAAAATAACAATCACTCACTGTGTACCCCGTACAAAAAATTCTCGGCGACGTGCACGGTCTCCCCGTTGAGACCACGCAAAAGAACGCCTCAGAGTCATTCGATTGAATGAACTCTCGTCTGCAAAAACTAGTTGGTGGGCTTTGTAGTGCTCGCCGATGAGCACTTTGTAGGCGATGCGTTCATCCTCGTTTTGCTCAATGGCCGGCTGCGTGATCTGTCGATTTTCAAGTTCCAGTGACTCCAGGGGTTTTCATCAAGTCACTTACCATCTTCATAGTGTATCCCATTCGCTGGAGTGTCCTCCAAATTGGTGCAGTCGAGACCTCAATTTCAGTTACCCTGAGGAGCTGTGTCTGCAGTTCCTCAAGCAAGATGTCGGGTTGCCACAGTATACAGCCCTCAATAAACTGAGAACCATAGTCAGTGCGGTGTCGCAACAAAAAGAAAAGAACGAATGCGTGCATCAAGGCCATCAAGGAGATGTGGCCGGCCTGGGCATACTGGTATCCGAACCACTTCACCTGTTGCAAGGTACGTCGCCCTCAACCGTCTCATGGATCGCTCACTGATGCCCAGATACTCTTCTATCTCAGCATCAGGCATCCCTTGACGAGACATGTGCAAGGCCACCTCCTTGATTTCTCGAGAAAAGTGACGACGACGATTGTGCATTGACAGTGATGGGAAGGGGAAAAAAAGATAAGACGACGAAAAAAAGAAAAAAAGGATAAGCCTTATTTTTTTTCGATCGGATCTCAGATAACTGGTTATCCTTGACCTCCGCTCACTCAGCCCGCTAGTAGCTTTTCCGAAAAATGGCCCATCGATATGAAAATGGCTGTAAGTCAATCTAGTGTTGCTGCCAGGGCTGAGCCAATGTTCTGATATCTCAGGAAATAAAATAGATAAACTTTTGAAAATATTTATGGAGTTAGATCAGATCAGGAGCCAAGGGGTCCTCTGCCAACCCTAAGTGATCTGATCAGTAGTTTCCAACTTATTTGAACAGCTCGGTGACTAGTGCTATACCAGCTCAAACTGGTATTGTTAGGATCTGAAGAAATAAAATAGCTACAAATATGAAGATATTTGGGGAGGTAGAAATTCTCAAAAGCCGAGAGTTCCTCTGCCAACTCTAAGCGATCCGATCAACTGTTCCTGAGCTATTTGGCATTAGCTGAAAGGTGTCAGCTAATACCCTTCAGCTAATGTCAAATAACTTAGGAATGGTTGATCGGATCACTTAAGGTTGGCAGAGGATCCCTCAGCTTTCTTCGAAATACAGGTCCCTAAATATTTTCATAGTTTTAGCTATTTTATTTCAAAAAATAGAAATGCCAGCTCTGAGCTGCCATAACATTATCCCTGTTACAAATTTACAAAACCCAACCACCAAGACTGCTGAGCACCTGCAGTATGGCCTGGAGAGACTGCTGGACATGGTGGATGCTGAAGTGTGCTGGGATCCCGTCTGGACCGTCTCAGGCTGGCACTCCGATGACCAGCGGCGCACCGCGCAGCTCTGGTAGGATGAACAGACCAGGATAATCTTTGGATGTAACGTCTACCACGGACATTTGCCTGACTTAGGCGTGTTGCGGTGCGATGATCCTAGAAAGGTAGAAGTTCCTGTTGGCTGGAGTAGCAGGATGGTGAGCCAGATGAGGGAAGAGACGATCTTCTGGTCCTGCTTGGTACCCGTGGAGGTCGTCTCCTTGTTGTAATCCAATAGGAGGAGTAGTAGTGACTTTGAGCTCATCCCACGAGTCGTGATCGAGGACGTAGAATACTAGGAAGTGCCTTGCTACTTGTTCGTTGCGATAGAGGAACACTCAGTGATAGGTAGCGTCCAACAGATAGTCCACTGCCCAAAGAGGGACTTGGAATAAGTCACGGGGATCCCTGGTCTAAGGGGATATGCCGAACGACTCACTTAAAGGGAGGGATTCCCCTTAGCTTTAGATGCAGAGAAGATGGTGGTATTGGAAGAAGACCAAGATGTCGTTCTTGGTCTTCGCTTGGAACTACTTATACAGATACCCACGGGCTTTCAAGCGCCGCTTCAACTACTACTAGCCACTAGCGTAAGTAGAGCAAACCCTAGTACAGCTATCCTAGTAGTGAGTCATGATCCAAGCTGTATTGTACACAATCACATGCGCCGGAGCTTACCCGGCTGACTGATCCTACTAAGTTCATGATGATATACTGCTGACGCGGTGTCATACCCTTGTACGTCAGTGTTCACTTCCGGGCCGAAACACTCCGTTAGTCCGATCCGTAACATCACCCCCTTTTCATGGTCGAGCCCTCAGGCCGACCGCCCTGCATGGCCTCTCTCATGAGGGTGACTCGCTGCCCTTCCTCTATTCCCGGGCGATAGGAGTGTTGTTCGTCCTCGATGCGGCTGATGGCATTGGCTCATTGGAGCTGAAGGACACACTGTCGACGGGTTAGTCCGATCCAGTCTAGCTCGTCGATCTTTTTCCTCAGCTCTTCCTCCTTGGCGACGTATCCAGCCTGGAGACACCTGTAGTGGTGTACCTCCGCTGTGAGGGTCAGGTCCTTCATGCCCAACAGGGCCCTGTCGATTGACTCCTTGAGCTCTCCCTCTCTGTCGAGGTAGACTAGGTCGTCGTCAGTGTAGGTGGGGGAGGGAACGTCATACTCAGGTGTGGCGTGCACCGACTTCCCGTACTGCTGGTTGCTGCCTCGTCGGTAGGCGAGGACAAATGGGTCTGCCGTAAAGACGAGCTGCGTATAGCGAGCTGGGTGCTGCCTCCCCTGAGCGTCGCGAATCTGGAAGGGGATGTAATTAGTGCATAGCATGGGTTTATAAACCCGTGCGGGTAAACGCTACCCGTCATACCAGGTACGGGTACGGGTCGGTCACACGGTACCCGTGCCAGACCCGTACCCAATGTGTGGGTTTCGCGGGTTTTCCGAATCTTCAAGGGACCACTAGTATTACAATCACCGCTAGCCGGCGTACCTACACTACAAGAAAACATTCGGAAAGCCAACTACCATAAACACCAAGCTTCCCAACTCCATCAACCTTGCAGCACCTCCTACAATGCCACTTGGACAGCGGAAACGAACAGCGTCTTCGCGAATAACCGATGAGAATTTTGTAGGCGCTGAAAGCCATGCTGTGACCAAGCGTCTGAAGCGTTCTTCTGATGCTGCTCGGGCGGCGGCTATAAAACCTCGGCAGAAGAAGTCGTCAGCTGAAGACACCAAGGACGAGGGCACACCAGTGCCAGTGCATAACTCACCGCGAAACTCGAGAGCCCGTCTTGAGGTTGCCGGTGCGCGTGACAGTAATGAGTCAGATGATCTAGCTGCCATACCCGAGGACCCCGGAGTTGATGATGAAGGCGAAGATGAAGCTGAAGACAAAGACGAAGATGAAGACGATCATGTCGAGACTGCAGAGAGGCAACGCTGTGAGTCAAACAAACGCTGTCAGAAAACTAAAACAAGTCACCTAATCTCCTGACCAGAACGACTGTCTAACGAATGGGTATCTCCGATCTATGCGTTCTTCGAGGCAATCCCATCCATTGTGGCCGTCAACGGTCGGCGTGTTCACGAATTTAGTTGCACTGCATCAAATTGTAGGGGACGCGGTCAAAATCAAAGAATTGTTCGACGTTACCTTGAGACATCTGATCGGAACTCGACAGGAAACCTTCGCAAGCACGCGCGACAGTGTTGGGGCGATGAGATCTTGCGTGCTGCGGATGCTTGCAGGGACCTAAAAAGTGCTCGGAAAGTGTTAGAGAACGTCAAGCAGCAAAAAGACGGATCACTTACCACAGCCTTCGAGTGGAAGGGAAAAGGAGAAGTCGTGTACTCCCATCGCCAACATACTAAAGTTCAAATCAGGTTCGTGGCGATCAAAAAAAACTATCTACTTATCTGAATGCGGCTCAGGATCGAAATCGTTCGTTGGGTATCGGAAAGCATGCGACCTTTTTCGATTGTCAGCGATCAAGGATTCCCAAAACTTATGAAGACAGGCAGACCAGAATATTACATACCATCTGTTTACACTGTCTCGCGTGACGTCAAGGACATTTTTACGAAGGTTCGGGGTAGGATCGCAAATATGCTTAAGGTGAGGTTTCGTCAGCTACACGGTGTCATAGAACAAAATAGATAACTCACCTTCCAGGGACATGACGGCGCCCTGAGCTTCGGGACAGATGCGTGGACTTCGCCTAACCACAAGGCCTACGTTGCTGTAACTGTCCACTTTGAGGAAAACGGGAAGTTGATGTGTCTTCTACTCGACCTTGTTGAGGTCGCAAGGTCCCACTCTGGCGTGAATCTCGCATCGGCATTCGCCAAAATACTGGCCGATTTTGGGATAGCACACAAGGTGAGTTTGCTAGATCGTCTGCATGAAAAAGCAGCTTACCATGATGTGCATCAGATTCTCAGCATTACATGTGATAACGCGTCACCAAACGATGTGATGATCGATGTACTTGCTGACCTAGTTGTCGCATTTCCAGGGGCCGCGAATCGAACGCGTTGCTTCACGCATATCTTGAACCTAGTCGTAAAGGTAATCCTTCACCAATTCGACCTGCCAAAAGCCAAGGCAGGTGAAGAACCCGATGCGGTATCGCAGGCACTGGTGGACCTTGCAGGGGACATCGAGAAAGAGGAAATAGCTATGGATAACAGAGGTGACAGCCATGAAGATGACAATGACAGAGAGGAGGGATGGGTCGATCCACGCACAAGAATGTCACAGAAAGATCAAGACGAGCTTGATTCGACAGTGCGTCCAGTGCGGTTGGTACTGGTAAAGGTAAGTTCAAACTCAGTTCGCAATGGACCGGTGGCTCACCATTTGCCCAATCATGATAGCTTCGAAAACTGGCATACGCGATCAAAAACACCACCACAGTCCTGCTCCCTCGTTGGACCCAGTTCCTCAAAGATCGTGCAAAAGATGGCAACATTTCTGACCCCCTTGCCATTCGGATGATGCCACGTGATGTGGCAACGCGCTGGAATTCGACATATGAGATGCTTGTCTTCGCTCTTGAATATCGCACGGTAATTGACGAGATTTCTGGCGACAGGGACATGAGGCAGTATGAGCTTGACGAGGACGAATGGGGGCTTGTCCAGCAGCTGTGTGATGTATTGGGAGTACGTCCACTCATTATTCCCGTCATTTCCTCCATTTCCATCGCTCACCCCTTTCTCAGTTATTCAAGGACGCAACTCAGTTCTTTTCACGTTCAACGCCGAGCCTTTCCACTGTGATACCCGCAATGGATCACATCGACGCACATCTCGCGACTGCGTGCCAAGACACGAAGTACGCACCTGCCATTCGCGCTTCCCTGGTACTCGGAAAGGCCCACCTCAACAAATACTACGACATGACGGATAATTCGGAAGTCTACCGAATTGTCATGAGTGAGTGCGTCTCAGTCGACCATTCCATTCTACTAATCCTGTTGGACAGTCCTACACCCACGGCACAAGCTCCAATACTTCCGCAACGCCAACTGGGACGACGCGTGGATTGTCACTGCTGACTGAAATCGTCCGCGACGAGTTTGTGCGGGCATACGCAGCCCTCCCTGTCAACAAGGCCGTTGTTCACATAGAGAATGTACGTGCATTACACGCCTGATGTTTTTTCCCCTCCGAACTCACGAACGTTTTTAGACCACCAAGCCCTCCAAAAAACGGAACGTCTTTGACGATCTGCCATCAATCTCCGCCCCCCTCACCTCCCAGGTCAAGGACGAGCTCCAGCAATACCTGGAGCTCCCTGTTGAGGATGTCAAGGACGCGTCCGTGTGGTGGGTCAAGAACCGAGGGGTGTATCCCCGTCTCTCTCGGATGGCACTCGACTACTTGTCGATACCAGGTAAGCTACGTCTTTGTGTCTCCCATACTCGATCTAACTACCTCTACAGCTACATCAGTCGATGTCGAACGAGTCTTCAGCAAGGGAAGACTCGTTCTGTCTCATGTTCGAAACGGGCTCTCAGTTCAGTCCACGCGCGCATCGATGTGTCTTGGTGCATGGAGTAGGATGGGTTTGGTGAAGGACAAGGACATATTGGAGGCGGCAAAACTGCCTGATGTTGAAGGGTCTGAGGATGAGCTAGATAGTGACTGGGATAATGTATTCAAGTAGTACGAAAAAACGATCAAACGTTGACTTCGTACAATGTTGTTGTGAGCCGCTCGAACGACACAGGTCACGTGCTGACCCGCAGGGCCAACCCGCACGGGTTTCCCGTACCCGCGCGACCCGCCGGTACCCATACCTGCGGCTGCAGGAACCCATACCCATGAGCCCGGGTACGGGTTTTTGGTGGGTGTGGGTGTGGGTAGAGGTCTTGTCACCCATGGGTTACCCACGCTATGCACTAGATGTAATGGACTCCCCTGTTGTAATTGTACCCGTGGGGTGGCAGTGTTTCCACCCTGCGTCGGGAAACTGGACTGTGTTCCTCCGCACGATATCTGCGGAGCGTGGGTCGAGAAGCGCGTGACATACGGAGCGGTTCCCCGTCTGTGGAGCATAGTGGTGGGGTTTCTTCGCTCGTCGTCGTGAGGTGGTTCCCGTAGGTGAGGTGCTCGTTAAGGGGGCAGTACTCTTGGGATAGATACCGGTTGTAACTCCGGTCTTCTTGAATCTGAGCCTCGTCAGTATGGGAAGACGGTCGTGTGGGAACGTGGCTTGTAAACGCTGCGCTCTCCGTATGAGGAGACACAGGCGATGGACTGCAGGGTGATCCCACTGCGGTGACGGAGATCGCAGAAATGAGGGATGGTACGGGGGACGTTGGACGACTTGCTCTTGGTTGAAGGGGCTGGGGAACTGACAGGGGTGATGGTGGCGCATCTTGGACAATGAGGCTGGGTTGGACGGCAATTGGGAGGAGGTCGTCGAGGACATAGTGTACTTCAACAGCGGGCATCAGAGTCTGAAGATGTATGAGTGGAGAGGAATGTAGGAGTGGGAGATGGAGACGTCTCTTGGGAGAACCCTGCGCTTATATGTGTTTCCCTGGCGGGGTTTGAACGTTTGAACTCCCAAATTGCGTTGTCGGCGAAGACGTCATCCTTCGAGACCCACTGGTTGTCCGAATCAGGGTAGCCACGCCATTTGACTAGGTATTGCAATTTCTTGCTTCTGCCGAACCGCCGAGAGTCTAGAATCTTCTCAACCTCATATTCTTCTTCGCCGCCCACTAGATCCGGTGGTGGGCGCTGATAGTTGGGGCTGTGTGTGGGAGTTTCGTGATAAGGGGTTAGAAGGTCCATGTGGAACACTGGGTGGATGCTCCACTGCGTGGGAAGTTCTAGGTGATAGTTGACTGCGGACATCACCTGAGTGACCCTGAATGGGCCATGTCTTCTGGGCGCAAGTTTTGCGGTTGGCTGGTTGGTACGTAGGTGGCGTCCTTCAAGCCACACGAGGTCCCCTATTTGGTACTTGGGCGTATCTTTGTGTTTGATCCACCCCTGCTGCGCTTTGATCATCAGTTCCTGGGCGCGAGCTCTAGCCTTTCTGAACTGCTCGAGGCGTAGTGCTACCTGCGGGATGGGTGAAGGTCGATCGATCCAGTCAGCTCGGGGGTTATACCCCATGAGGATGTTGAAGGGTGAGGATCTCATAGTTTCGCTGGGCCAATTGTTGTGCGTGAATTCCACCATGGGTAGGTAGTGCGTCCAATCATCTTGTCTCTCATTGACCCAGAAGCGTAGGTATTGTTTGAGCCATTGGTTAGTGCATTCGGATTGTCCATCCATCCGAGGGTGATAGGCTGTTGAAATGTTCTGCTCTATCCCTAGGATTCGGCATAGCTCGCGGGTGAACTTGGACGCGAAGCGTGGGTCCCAATCACTGATGATGCGCACTGGTAATCCGAATCGGGAGAAGACGTGGGTCACGTACAGGGCCGCAGTTCCTTCTGCGCTTATTTCTTCTTGGCATGGGATGAATATTGCCGCTTTTGAACAGTCATGATCTGTTATCGTCAGAATCGAGTCGCAGTGGTTGGATAGGGGGAGTTTCGTGATGAAGTCTAGAGCGATGGTCTCGAACGGAGCTGCTGCTTGTCTGAGGTAGATTGGTTGTAGGGGTGCGCGTGTCGGTTGGTTATTGACCTTGACCCATTGGCAGTTCACACAGCCTTTGACGTAGTCTTGTGCCTCCTGTCTGAGTCCTGGCCACCAATAGTACCTTTCGATCATTTGAATGGTTCTGCTAATTCCGGGGTGTCCATGTACTGGAGGGTCGTGGTGAGCTTGTATGATGTGTCGTTGTTTGTGCTGATCTCCAGTGACTATGCGGTGTCCATCCTTGTACCAAGTGCCTTCGATCTTCTTTAGTCGATGGGGGTCGACCCACTTCCTAATTGCCTCTTCGTCTTGGGTATAGATGGGGTTGGTTGGTTGCATCTCGAAGACATTGATGGTGGTCTGTGTGCGGACTGGGTTGTCTGTTGTGTCGATTTCCGAGGCTCTGATGAAGATGTGATCCAGCAAGACTGTGACTTGTTCGTTGTCGTGGTCTCCCTGATCGTAGTCCGGTCTTCTGGATAAGGCATCTGCTCGTCTGTTGGCTGTTCCTTTGATGTGGTGAATCTTGATGTTGTACTCGGATAGTTCGAGTACTTCCCTTGCTACGCGACAACTGATCTTTTGTGGTGATCTCCAGTATTGCAGGTTCATGTGATCGGAGAATACTTTGATCTTGTGTGGGGATCCGGCAAGGTATTGCCTCCAATTCCGCAGGGCTTTGACAATCGCTAGGAGTTCCAGGTCATAGATGTTGTAATTCCTTTCTGCTGTGTTTAAGGTACTCGAGTAGAAGGCGATGGGGTGTCGTTTATTGTCCTTTGCCCATTGGAGGAGTACCGCTCCGACTGCATATCCTGACGCATCTACCTCTAGTTCGAACGGTACGTCCAGTTCTGGGTGTTTGAGTACTGGTTCTCCCGTTACTAGGTCTTTGAGTTTGTCGAATGCTTGTTGTTGTTCCAGTCCCCATTGCCATTCCGTTTCTTTTCGCGTTAGCCTGTTGAGGGGGTGTGCGTGCGTGGCAAAGTTTTGGATGAAAGCGCGGTAAAAGTTGCAAAACCCTAGGAATGATCGCACCTGTTTAACGGTTTTGGGGACTGGCCATTCTTGTATTCCCGAAACTTTGACGGGGTCCATGCGAATCACCCCCTTTTCAATGATTACCCCCAGGTAATCGAGGGAAGAAGAGTGGAAGGTGCATTTCTCCGGTTTGAGGTATAGGTCATGTTGTTCTAGCAAATTCAAAATGTCGTGGATCGCCTCCGTATGTGCTTGCTCTGTGGTCGAGGTTGCAATGCCGATATCGTCCATGTAGACGTGAATGATGGTCCCTTTTGTTTCGTGATATTTGATGAGCGGTTTGCAGATATGATTCATCATTGCTTGGAAGGTGGAAGGGGAGTTTGTCATGCCGAAGTACATTACCAATGGTTCGAAGAACCCTCACCTAGTTTTGAATGCCGCTTTGTGTTCGTGACCCGGTTTGATCCGAATGTTGTTATACCCCCAGCGGACATCGAACTTAGAGAATATCCAGCTGCCACTAAGGTCTGCGATGAGCTCAGGTATCAGCAGGAGTGGATACTGGTTGCGTATGGTCCATTTGTTGAGTTCTCTGTAGTCCTGTACCGGGCGTAGTCTTCCGTCCTTCTTTTTGACGAAGAAAAATGGGGATGCGTACTGCGATTTAGAGGGATGTATATACCCTTTTGCCAGTTGTTCGTCGAGAAACTCGTCCAATGCTTTGTCTTCCGTTTGATTGAGGGGGTAGATTTTGCAGTTGATGGAGTCCGGTGCGTCTGGTTTAAGGTCGATCTCGTGATCCCAGGGTCTAGAAGGTGGGAATCGTTGTGACTCTTCCTCGCTGAATACTTTAGCGTGTCGCCTGTATTCTTTGGGGATTTCCTTTTTCTCTGTATACTGTTGTGCCAATATAGCCAGTTCCGTTGCCGTGGTCCTTATGTGCACCGATTCGTCCTCTTCCATTTGTCGCACAATGTCTTCCTTGTTTTCTTCATCAATTTTGGTGACGAGTCGTCGGATTTCTGCTTCGGCGGCGGTGAGGTCGAATGGTCTTCTCGGGTTGACTGTTCGTATGATGATGGGATACTGTCTGGTATCCATGGTGGCAGTAGCCCAGTGTATACTTGGCTGGAAGGTAGCGAGCCAGGGGTATCCCAGGATGAGATCTTCTCCTCTGATGTTAGTGACTAGGAACTGGATGTAGTGTTTTAAGGTCTGGTCCATAGGACCGAAAAAAGACCGGGACCGGACCGGACCAGCTGCAACCAGACCATCGGTTGCAGTTGCACTCAATTGGCCCAAAAAAGACTGGTTGCAGTTGCATGTCATGGACACAAAAAGACCGCAAAAGACCGGTTTACAACCGGTTGCAACCGGGACCGATCACGTGACCAGGTCAGGTAAGTGTGCCTGTATCTTAGCTTCAAAACCCAAAAAAATCACACAAATCGGTCAAGATTTTACTGAGTTACAGTTAAAACAATCACTTTCTTGAGATTTCACCAACTAATCAAGGATTGAAGTGGGGATATTGGTGAAACTGGAGCATTTATCAAATGTTCCTGACCACTAAATTTAGTTACTGATGTTTTTTATCAATGTCACACAATTCCTGGCTCATGATGACAAATCATATCAAATTGCAACAAAAGACCGGTTGCAACTGGTCTTTTACAGCAACCAGACTGATTAGGACTGACTAGGACCGGTCCATAGCGGTCCTGGTCCGGTCTTTTTGAGATTCTGACTAATCAGGACCGGTCCTGGTCCCGGTTGCCTAATTAGGAAGGTAAAGACCGGACCGGACCGGACCTTAAATCACTAACTGGATGTCCTTAAGTTTTCCGTCAGTTTGTACATTGAGGGCGACATAGTGAGTGATTTTCCCTCCTTGGTTATGGGTTCCATCGATGTTCCAGATGTTACAGGGGTTTTCCAGTTCTTGGGTTCCCAGGCCCATTTTCTTGACGAAGTCCAGATGTATGAAGTTGTGTGTAGCTCCGGAGTCTACTAATGCTTTTCTTTCGGCCTTGAAGTTACTCATGCGTATCGAAACTGAGACATGCATAGATCGATAGCGCGTTATGAACGACGAGTTACAATTTGAAGCCCTCACCCAGGCCGTTGGGTTCAGGCGCTCTGAAAATCCTGTCTCCCCATCATGTCTTTTACAAACATCTCCTTTTCTTCTTCCGGTAGTGATGCGATCCTCCCCATGATGTCTTCGACGTTGGAGGCGTTCCCTCGGTTAGCGTGGGCTGGTTTGTCTAAGTCAATGAGGGGTTCTTCCGCTACGCTTTGAGGGGCGGTGTGGACTTCCTCTATGTAGGCACCTCGGCCTCGATATGCCTTCCTGGGCTGGTTACAGTCCCGTGAGAAGTGGCCTTTCTGATTACAGTTGTAGCAGGTTACATCCCTTGTGTTTATCACTCCTCGTCCTCCGCCTCTGCCTCTGTTGATGAAACCTCCTCTTGGCGCGAAGGGTGGTGCACCCTGAGTTGCGTTTCGCCATTGCATGGTGTTATGGGGGTCAGCGTCCTCTGATCCTGCAAGGCGAGCGCGAATTCGTCCCGGTGTTGTATCCATTGCATCCGGATGGTTGTGGTATTGTTGCCTCTGTGGAGGCTGGAATCTAGTGGGTTGGTTCTGACGAGGTCGTTGTTGCTGTTGTTGTGGCTGTCGGCCAAAACCGTCGACTCTTGCTTTTACGTGTAGGTATCTCTTTTGCTGCTCGATGAGCACGTTCTTCCACTGCTGGTAGTTTGTTGGGCTGTGGAATTGATAGGCGTTGCGATACAGATCGTGGGGTACTCCTCAAGTGAACTTGTCGAGAACTAATGGCTCGTCTAGGCAGTATTTAGCCTGTCGGACTAGCTTTTCGAATTTAGTGACGTAGCTGTCTATATCCGTCCCCGTCATCTTGAAGCCTTGGTCCAGTTCAAGTCTGGCGCGGTCTTGTTCCATGTTGTCCCTGAACTGCCCTTTAAAGGCTAGTTCGACTCCGGTCCACAACCATGGGTCGGTTTTGTTTGGTTGCGAGTGGAGCCATTTGGTAGTTTCGGTGGCCCATTCATCAACGAGTACTCCTTGTATGTATGTGAGGAACATCATTGCTTTGATGTACGGGACCTTCATGCTGCGGTTGGCGGTGTTAACTCCTGCAAATCGCCTCCACTGCGATAGGAAGGCTTCAGCCTTGTCGCGGTTCCCGGTGAATATCCTGGGTTCCTTGCCGAGGAACTTGTCGGTGTCGGGCAGGGGATTGTTGAAGTTCAGGGGTAGTCCCCCTCCGTTGCCTCCGTCACCTTCGTCACTGGCATCATCTCCCGGGTCTCCTCCATTGTGATCTTCTGGGTCTCCCCCGGGTGGTGGTCCCACTTCTTCTCTTTTGGGAGTAGGTTGCGCGAATAGCGCGGTCCTAGCTGCAATTTGTGTGATAGTTTCTGACATGGTGGGGATAGACTCAGCAATTAGCTCTAAGTGTTCTTCTTCTTGTTGGTTCTTGACGATGTGGATGTCTTCCGGGTTGCTGGCGAGGGATGGAGACGGTGCTGGTGTTTTGGGTGTTGGGGAGCGAGCGGGTTCTTCTTCTTGACCATCTATCAATCCCCACTGATCTCTTGTAACCACGTTGTGATATGGGATGTCGAGGTTGAGGCCTTTACTAGCTGGTCTGACGACTTTGTATTTGTTGTGTAGGTCGTCCCAGCGTATTTCTGTCCAACAGGTGTTTTCGAAGTTGAATTCTACTGCGATGATCTGAGTGATGTTTTGTTTGTCAACGTAGTAAGTGATGTAGCCTGGGTCCTCTGCGTTATCCTTCCAAAATGCTGTCTCTAGGTACCGTTTGGGTATGTTGCGTTCTCCTCATCTGTCGATATAGTAGGGTCTGAAGGGGACCCAGTAGTCTCTTGTCGTTCTAGGATTGGCCACGGTGGGATCTTGGTCTTAATGTAACGTCTACCACGGACATTTGCCTGACTTAGGCGTGTTGCGGTGCGACGATCCTAGAAAGGTAGAAGTTCCTGTTGGCTGGAGTAGCGGGATGGTGAGCCAGATGAGGGAAGAGACGATCTTCTGGTCCTGCTTGGTACCTGTGGAGGTCGTCTCCTTGTTGTAATCCGATAGGAGGAGTAGTAGTGACTTTGAGCTCGTCCCACGAGTCGTGATCGAGGACATAGAATACTAGGAAGTGCCTTGCTACTCGTTCATTGCGATAGAGGAACACTCGGCGATAGGTAGCGTCCAATGGATAGTCCACTGCCCAAAGAGGGACTTGGAATAAGTCACGGGATCCCTGGTCTAAGGGGATATGCTGGACGACTCACTTAAAGGGAGGGATTCCCCTTAGCTTTAGATGCAGAGAAGATGGTGGTATTGGAAGAAGACCAAGATGTCGTTCTTGGTCTTCGCTTGGAACTACTTATACAGATACCCACGGGCTTTCAAGCGCCGCTTCAACTACTACTAGCCACTAGCGTAAGTAGAGCAAACCCTAGTACAGCTATCCTAGTAGTGAGTCATGATCCGAGCCGTATTGTACACAATCACATGCGCTGGAGCTTACCCGGCTGACTGATCCTACTAAGTTTATGACGATATACTGCTGACGCGGTGTCATACCCTTGTACGTGTAACGTTCCTTCCTGGACGTTGGACTCGACTTGAGTCACGTGTGCCTATTTGCTGCTGCAACCGCGTTGCAAGGCGTAGGGACGTTCGATGGTCGTTGATAATGGCAGATAGAGGAAAAGTGGACAGTGGCGGGACAGGCTCCGAAGGTGCACTGAAGAGGATGAAGGTGGAGGGATGGGTCTCCGAGGTCACACCAGCGAGCGATGAGGTGATCGATGTGGTTATTCGCAGAGTGGATAGCGCAGTACTACTGGGCCCGGCTCCAAAGGGGAAGGTATTCACAAAGATATCAAGCTAAGGAGTCTACACGCAGACGTCCTTCTACTTATACACAAGGGATGGAGCTTTGAAGCCCAGCAACCCTAATACACAGCCGCGAACCCTAATACGAGTATCCAATGGCATAAGGCTCTCGATCGGCATCAGTCAGCAATCCATACAGTAGTCAGCGGTTATCAGTCATCCGCTATGTAGTATCAGTCATCCGAGTCTCGATTCGTACCGTATTGCATCAGAGGCTAGACCAGTCCGGGCACAAGCTCATCCGGGCTCTTCTGGACGAGTCGAGGCAGGTCACATGCCAGGGTCACGTGACGGCCGTACCTCAGGACCTATTCCCAAGGCTCCTGACAGCGTGTCTGAGGCAGGGAGGGAGATCGATCGCTTACCAAGCATCCTGCTCTCGCAGCATCTTCTAGGGCTGCTATTGTTGCCCATACTCTCTCTTGCACGTGTGGGTCTTCTTCGGCTTGCCAGTCCCACCAAGGGTCTTCAGGCGTGTTGGCGGACTCGACGAAGGGGATGTCGGCGGTTGGCGTGTAATCACGTGGCGAATCACGTGCCGGCGAGGGTGAAACCGTGACAGTACGTCAGTGTTCACTTCCGGGCCGAAACACTCCGTTAGTCCGATCCGTAACATTGGACATCCTGGGGCTTTGTTCCCCCATTACTATACCACCCCCTTTCCCTTCTCACCTCCGTACGTTTCTCTAGTGACCATAGGACGCACCCCAGATCAAGTGCAAGCTCGCCGAGCCTGAGATCATGAGGCCCGAGCACCACACTGCACCGTTCTCATCACCTTGATTTCTCCCCATCCATCGTGTTTCCCACCTCAATCCCTTTTTTGTCTCATACCTATGACCTGTCATTACGGTTATACACCTCGACTCATACCCTGTGACTCTGCATCTTGATGATGTGTTTGTATGTTGCCTGATGCCTCATGATTCTTGCCAATGTTTACTGTACAGACTATGCTACTGGTTTTAGTATATAATGTACAGTGTCTGCCACTGTCTGGACTCAAACAATCTATCTGATTTGTGTCCTCCAAAAAACCCATCCGCGCAAATTCTCTCTCGCTCCTTGCAAACCCAAATTTGACTCAATAACTCTTGACTTCTTCTCACGCGCGCACTTCCAAGTGACGTGTTACCTAATCAACTTGTCACATCAATTCTAGTGGAGACTCCAAGCAGCCCAAAAAGACAGCCAGCAGCAGTAGGCTTAGTGCCACTGGCAGGGACACACTATGGAAGAACCTAGGCCTATGACATCATGGCCTAGGTACAGTGGCAGTAGAACTATGGTAAGTTCTACAGTAGTACTGGGCCTGGGTACAGAAGAACTACAGTAGTAGGCCTAGATACAGTAGCACTACAGTAGCACTACAGTAGCACTACAGTAGCACTACAGTAGCCCCACAGTAGCACTACAGTAGCACTACAGTAGCACTACAGCAGCACTACAGTAGCACTACAGAGTCTACAGTAGTACTACAGTAGTAGGACTGAGTAGTACAGTAGCGCTACAGTAGTAGACCTGAGTACAGTAGCAGCACTACAGTAGTAGGCCTGAGTACAGTAGCGCTACAGTAGTAGACCTGGGTACAGTAGCACTACAGTAGTAGACCTGGGTACTACAGTAGCACTACAGTAGTAGGCCTGAGTACAGTAACACTACAGTAGTAGGACTGAGTACAGTAGTGCTACAGTAGTAGGACTGAGTACAGTAGTGCTACAGTAGCGCTACAGTAGTAGGCCTGAGTACAGTAGCACTACAGTAGTAGGCCTGGGTACAGTAGCACTATGGTAGCAGGCCTGGGTACTACAGTAGAACTATGGTAGTACTACATAGAACATAAATGTTGCTACTACCACCTATGGGTCACTATGGCTCTATGAGCACTACTGTAGAACTACTGTAGAACTACTGTAGAACTATAGTAGAGGTCCAAGGATTGCTGATCTGGTAGCTTAAATTCTAGGGTTTGCTACAATGCTACCAAGTCTCTACCATCTACTACCAGCAACTATGGTGTCTACAAACATCTACAGTCTTTACCAGTTTACTACCCAGTCTCTACCAGCCTACTACAAAAGTCTACAACCATCTACAGTTGCTACAGTGTCTACAGTGTCTACCAAGTCTCTACAAGGATTTTTTGCGCAACCCAGGGATTGCTGATGCTCCGAATGGCTGAAACAAGAAAAGCGAAAGCTAGGCCCCCTCAACGAGTGGCTGTGGGAAGCAGTAGCAGGAGGGTTCAAAAGACAATTCACTGACACCCTCGAAGAAGAAAAAGCATGTCAAGAGCTACGCTCCGGGATCAAGATGGAGAAAGGAGATATAGATGGATACATAGCTAAGTTCGAACGCCTCGTCCGCCAGAGCAACTACCAATCCAGCGAACCCCTAGTCCTCGACTACTTCACAGGGGGACTACCCTATGACCTCTACAGGAATTCGTACCAATTCCACAACCCCAGCACCTGCACCCAGTGGAAAGCAGCAGCCATAGAACAACAAAAGCGCTGGATCCACATGAACGCCCGCGTCGTCAACAAGAAACCCCAGCAAGGACAGAACCAGGGGCAAAGCCGTCAACAAGGGCAGCGTAATACGCCTATGCGCCCATGGCAAGCACCTCAGAAACCAGGGTGGCAACAGTATCGCAACCACCCCAACGCCATGGACACCACCCCGGGTAGAGTCCGTGCTAGGCTCACAGACGCAGAGGAAATTCTTGAAACTTGGAAGAGAGACCAACGAATAGGGAGGGGACCTGCCAGAAGGCCACAGGGCCGGGGGGTCATTGACGCAAGGGGTGTAACCTGCTACACTTGTCATAAGAAGGGACACTTCTCATGAGACTGCCCTACATGGCAACGCCAAGGACCGCAAGTATGCGGCGCCTACATCGAAGAAGTACAAAGCATACGAGAAGAACCCCTCATTGACCTCGGTCCTCGAAGAAGGAAGCGAGCGCGGAGCACGCACCTCCATATCCACCCCGCAAGACAGGGCAAATGAGTGGCTGGAAGGAGTTTCAGGGCTGGACGAAGAAACCAAAGGACTGGTGATGAAGGAGTTGTGGGGAAAGAAGGATTTTCAGGATGCCTGAACCCATCGGCCTGGGTGAGGGCATTAAAAAGTGACTCTGTGTTCATAACGTGCTATCATTCTATGCATGTCCCAGTTTCGACTCGCACAAGTCACTTCATGGCCGACAAAAGAGCTCTGGTAGACTCCGGAGCCACCAACAATTTCATACACCCCGCATTCGTCAGAAAAATGGGCATCGGATCCACAGAGTTGGATCGACACCGGAATATCTGGAACATCGACGGGACACACAACAAATCCGGGAAAATCACCCACTACGTGGACCTCGAAGTCCAAACCAAAGGAGAAAAAAAGGTCATGCAATTCCTCGTCACCGACGTAGGAGGAGAAGACCTAATCCTCGGATACCCATGGCTCGCAACCTTCCAGCCAACAATCCAATGGGCCAGTGCCACCCTTAAAGCAGATGAGTACCCAATCATCATACGAACTACGAACCCCACTCGCCCAAGCACAGACCCAGTAATTGCCAAAGCTGTAGTACGCGCTGCCCTAACCAAGGTTATCAATGAAGAGAAAGAAGGAATCATTCAACAACTTCAGCAAGAATGCTCGCTACGAGGAGCAAGAGTAGAAGAAGACGATGAGGAAATCCACCTGCAAGCCACTACCTCTACGGACTTAGCAATCGAGGTGCAACAATACACGAAGAAGACAGAAATTCCCGACGAGTACAAACGACACGCCAAGGTATTTAGTGAAGAAGAATCCCACCGACTCCCCTCCTTGAAACCTTGGGACCACACCATAGACCTCAAACCAAACACACCAAGCGCCATCGAGTGCAAAGTCTATCCAATGAACCAAATAGAAGACAAAGCCCTCAAAGAGTTCCTGGACGAACAATTGGCAAAAGGGTACATCAGACCATCGAAATCCCAGTACGCATCCCCCTTCTTCTTCATCAAAAAGAAGGATGGAAAAGCTACGCCCAGTGCAGGATTACCGAAAGCTCAACGAATGGACCATACGCAATCAGTATCCAGCTCCCGCTTATCCCAGAACTCATTTCGGATCTGAGCGGCGCCTCCATATTCTCCAAGTTCGACGTCCGATGGGGGTACAACAACATACTGATCAAAGATGGCGACCAGCCCAAAGCCGCGTTCAAAACATGCTATGGCCTGTTCGAACCGCTGGTAATATACTTCGGACTCACCAACTCCCCAGCAACGTTCCAGGCCATAATGAACGCCATCATGAAACCTGTCATCGACTACTGGGAACAAAGAGGAACCATCATACAAGTATATATGGACGACATCGCAGTCACCTCAAACAACATGGAAGACCATACAGCAGCAATACACGACATCCTGGACGTACTAGAAACCAATGACCTCTTCCTAAAACCAGAGAAATGCGTCTTCCACGCCCCGCGTATCAATTACCTGGGGGTAATCATTGAAAAGGGGGTGACTCGCATGGACCCCATCAAAATTTCGGGCATCAAAAACTGGCCCACCCCCACAAGTGTAAAACAGGTGCGATCATTTTTGGGATTCTGCAACTTCTACTGCGCTTTCATTCGAAATTTTGCCACATACGCACGACCCCTCAATCGCCTAACAAGAAAGGACACCGTATGGCAATGGGGAACCAAAGAACAGGCAGCACTAGACAAACTCAAAGCACTCGTCACAACGGAACCGGTACTGGCACACCCAAAGCTTGACAAACAATTCGAACTCGAAGTCGATGCCTCAGGATTCGCCATAGGAGCAGTGCTGCTACAGAAGGAGGAAGACAACAAAAGACACCCCATCGCTTACTACTCCAGCACCCTCAACACGGCAGAAAGAAACTACGACATCTACGACCTGGAACTACTGGCAATCGTCAAAGCCCTCCGCAACTGGCGACAATACTTAGCAGGATCCCCGCACAAGATCAAAGTATTCTCGGATCACATGAACCTCCAATACTGGAGGTCCCCCCAGAAGATCAGCAGATGCGTAGCATGGGAAGTATTAGAGCTCTCTGAGTATGACATCGAGATTCACCACATCAAAGGAACCACAAACGGCCGCGCGGATGCTCTATCAAGACACCCTGACTACGACCAAGGAGAAAGAGACAATGAGCAGGTAACAGTCCTACCCGATGATGTATCCGTGAGGGCAACCGCGCTGGACACCATGGACAACTCTATGCCTCTCCAAAATCATCCCTGTAACAGAAATGGAGCCCGTCCTACCCATATACAGGCAAAATGAAGAAACACTGCGAAAATGGGTAGACCCCCGCGGACTCAAGAGAATAGGAGGCACATGGTACAAGGAGGGAAGGCGTGTGGTCACCTCAGGCCCCCATCACCACATGGAGCTCATCAAAGCGCACCACGACCCACCAGTATACGGACATCCCAGAATCAACTGGACAACCCAATTGGTAGAACACCACTACTGGTGGCCTGGACTGCGCAAAGAAGTGATGGACTACGTCAAAGGATGCGCCAACTGTCAATGAATAAAGGTTAACACGCACCCCCAACGCACAGCACTGCAACCCATCTACCCCAAACCGGAAGCTATGCCATTTGAAACCATCGCCCTTGATTTCATTACTAAACTGCCCGTGGCGCAAGAATGTGACTCGATTCTCACGATAACGGATCACGACTGCACAAAGATGGCCTTATTCATCCCATGCCAAGAAGAAATAACGGCGGAAGGAACAGCCGCCCTGTATGTGAAACACGTGTTTCCACGATTCGGATTACCCTCCAAAATAATCAGTGACAGGGACCCCCGCTTCACATCCAAGTTCACACGCGAACTGTGCCTAATACTAGGGATCCAACAAAACATCTCCACCACGTATCACCCGCGGACAGATGGGCAATCAGAGCGCACCAACCAATGGCTCGAACAATACCTCCGCTTCTGGGTAAACGAACAGCAAGACAACTGGTTGAACTACCTCCCGATGGCTGAATTCACGCACAACAACTGGCCACACGAAGCAACCAAGCAATCCCCCCCCCTTCAGCCTACTAATGGGGTACAACCCGCGAGCGGACTGGACCGATAGACTGTCCCCTATCCCACAGGTAGCGCTCAGGGTCAAACAGTTCAAAGAGGCGCGGAAGCGCGCCCAGGAACTGATGATCAAAGCGCAGCAATGATGGGTCCAGAACAAAGATATGCCCAAATACCAAATCGGAGACCAAGTATGGCTAGAAGGATGCCACCTCCGGACCAACCAGCCAACCGCAAAGCTTGCGCCCAGAAGACATGGCCCGTTTAAGGTAACCCAGGTGATGTCTGCAGTCAATTATCGTTTGGAACTTCCCATGCAGTGGAGCATCCATCCAGTGTTCCATGTGGACCTCCTGACTCCGTACCGCGAGACACCCACGCACAGACCAAACTATCAGCGCCCACCACCCAATCTGGTAGAAGGCGAAGAAGAATACGAAGTCGAGAAGATTCTAGACTCTCAGCGGTTCGGCCGCAGTCGCAAATTGCAATACCTCGTCAAATGGAAGGGCTACCCGGACTCAGACAACCAGTGGATCACGAAAGATGACATGTTTGCCGACGAAGCTGTGCAGGAATTCAAACGATCAAACCCCGCCCAAGAAGCACATATAAGCAGGAGTACAACCCAAGAGACGTCCCCATCCCCCTCTTCATTAAACCTTTCCACTCATGTCCCACACCCCAGTAACAATCCTCTACATCGCCGACAATGCAATCCCAGTACGGGCCGTACAATCCACGCCATCGTCACCCCTGCAGATTCCCCTCGCCCTTCAATCAGGAGAAAACAATCTTCTTCCCGCCTGAAACATCCCCGATTCCTTCGCTCTCCCCCACTCTTTATTCCAGTACCCTTGCGGACAGTTATGTCCCAATGAGACCGCAAACACCATCACCCAGCGACGACGGCCTCGGAACTGGGGACAGCCACCTCCCAGGAGACCCATACGACCCGGAAGAACACCTCTCGCCGCATCAGTATCTTTGTTGCGCCACCCATCTCACTACAACGCACTCGGAAACCCCCCCGCTATGCGGAACCACGGGGGAAGTACTCACCGCGCCGACGATGGCTCAATCCCCGCTTCGAGTCCATCCGGAACAGGAACGAAGCCCGGTTCCCCGATGCAGCATGGAGACGCCTCCACCCACGGGGTTCCACTTCAACAGGGGAGCCCATTACATTCCGTTCCCTATCAGAGACGCTCACGAACAACTTTGGCCTGCCCGGTATACTCAGCTCATACTCACCAGCGACCCGTTCGTGCTCGCCTATCGACAGGGGAGCACCCAGCAGTATGGGAAGCCCGTTCACGCCGCTTCCCAGTGCCTATCAGACCCGCCAGTGTACTCCGACGACAACCTAGTTTTCCTCGACGCCGAAAGCGGGCTGTGTCAGTTGGTCGACCGCGCCCTCCTCGAAATAAAGGACCTCACCTTGCTAGCCGAGGTCCATCGCTTCTGCAGCATGTGCGCCGGGTACATAGCCAAGAAGAAGGAGGTGCTGCAGAAGGTGCAGGAGCTGGAGCGCATCACGGTAGACTGCAAGTTGAGTGTCATACGCTTGCAGAGGGCCAACGCGATCATGAGGATCAAGGACCAGCGCGACGGAATGGGCCGCGGTCGTACGCTGGCATAGAAGACCACCGAACACCTCTAGGAACGTCGAGCTGGGGCTCGAGTCTGAAAAGGGGGTGATGTAACGTTTCATCTGGGATGTGGACTCTGACTCATCGGTGGTGACTTACGAGTGTCAGGAGTACTTAGTCATGGACTGTGCAGCATCAGTCAGCTGTAGGGATTAGAGTTTGAAAGTCCGGTTGGGTCCGGTTTTTTGCCCAATTTGGCAGCAACCGGACCTCAACCAGTTGGTCCTCCAGCCTGAATTTTGCAACTGCAACTGCAACTGCGGCCAACCGGTTTTTACCGGTTGCTTCATTATTTTCAATCCCTCTCAACCAGTTGTAACCCAACCTGGTTGCAGTCAGTTGTAGTCGGTTTTGACCGGTTTCAACCGGGGCACCAGGTGACGCAGCCCGCAGCGGCCGCGTGTAATTGGTACAGTATGATCATAGCGAAATGTAACTACTACACAATGTACTGACTACTTCTAATAACGCCGATCCAAGTCCCCCCCACCACCATCGTCGTGTTACTGTTATCGTCGCGTCTGGTCCTTGGCCACCCGTCGTGCGTCGCGTCGTGTGTGTCGTGTGTTGCATTGTGTGTCGTGTGTTGCATCGTGTGCCATGTGTTGCGTCGTGTGCCATGTGGCTTGTGTCACCGTTGTCACCGTCGTGGTGGTGGTGGTGGTGGTGATCGTGGTGGTGGTGGTGGTGGTGGTGGTGGTCGTTGTTGTTCGGTGTTGCCTCGGTCTTCGCCTCGCTGTCGCCGTCGTCGGGTTGGAGGCGGTGCGCATCGCACCTCCCCTTTGCGGCCCAGGCGAGATCGGACTTGAGGTGCCAGTGGTGGGGCGGTGGCAGCATCGGTTGGCGGCTTGATCGGCTCATCGGCGAAGTCTTGATGTCGTCGTTGATGTCGTTGTTGGTAAAAGGCACTCAGCCGTCACAGCTAAGTCACAGTTCCCTAAAGTGCGAGTACGCGTGAGTAACGAATGGCCCGGGTACTGCCGGTTTGTTCGCTGCACGTGCACTATCAACGTGCTGTGCTATCTTGCTATCTATCAACATCAACAACGACTGACCACGACCATGCCTCCCCGACACAGCCCCGAGCTGCACATGCTACCAACAGCCACCAGGGCCCTGCCAATGCAGTGGCCCCAACCCCGACGATGGCGGCAACAGCGGCGACCGCAACCGCGACACCACGACAAGGTGACGTCGACTACCGCAACGCCCGGGCGACAGTCGACAGCAAGGCGGCAACAAGAACCAACCAAGGTGGCGGTGTCAACGGCAACAGCAATGACAACAGCAAGACTGATGACGACGACGACCAAGACGGCGACGACAATGACCAAGACGGCGACGGCGACGGCTATGACCACGACTACAACTACGTGACACGACGACGGGCAATCATTCTCATAGTTATTAGCTTAGTATAGTAGTAGTCATGTTTTTGTACTGTATATTAGAAGTCCAAATAAAATATTCATTCTACCCAAGATTCTACCTATAATACCAGGTTGCAACCGGTCGTAGTCGGTCGCAACTGGTCGGAGAACACAACGTAATCGCAGCAACCGCAACCGCACATTTCTGTGCCGGGCCCCAACCGCAACCAAAAGTCCGGTTGTTTCCGGTTGCGGTCTGGTCTGGTTCCGGTTTTTTCCGGTTCAAGCAACTGAACCTTCAAAGCCTAGTAGGGATTGACATGTGATTGTACGATATGACTCATTCCTAGTAGTAGTTGTATTAGGGTTCGCTCTACTTATGCTATTGGCTAGTTACGATTCGAGAGGAGCTTGAAAGCTACCTCATACATGTATATAAGGACTCATACGAAGACCAGGATCCGCATCTTGGTCTTCTTGAATTACCACTCTTCACTCGTCCTCTACACAAGGGTCGTCCCCTTAGTGAGTCCTTTCGTCTGGCATATCCCTCAGATCTCCATGACCCCTTCGGCCTTCGGCTACCCACGTGTCTGACCAACCGTGTGGACAGTGAGCTATCCAGCAGGAGCAGTTTGCCTCCAAGTATTCCTCTATCACAACGAGCGAGTCGCCAAGCCCTTTCACAAGATCTACGTCGTCGACCACGACTCTTGGGACGAACTCCAAGTAGTCGCCCATCCACCAATCAGCCTACTGCTAGGAGAACCCCTTCACAGGTACATCGGACCAGAGGACCGTCTTTTCCCTCATCCTATTGATATCCACACTACGTCCGCCAACAGGAACTACTACTTGTCAAGAGGATCAGCACATCAACTCGCCTAAGTCAGGCCAACGTCTGTGGTAGACGTTACACTGCTTGCCCAAGCTTTTCTGATTCCTTTCGTAGGAGTTTTAGCTCCTTCGTCCACCATCGCTTTGACCTTGTGTTGATGTCCGTGATGGGGACTTCGGCCGCTATGGTTTCCTGTAGGGCAAGCGTCAGCCTGTCGCATTCTACGTCTAGGCGGGTTTGAGAGGTTATCGGGTTTGGGACGCCCATGCTTGCGATCTTTCCCTCCATTGTTTTGTGGAAGTTGTCCCAATCAATGTCTCTGAAGTTTCTGGTGATCTGTGCGGGAGATTTAGTCAGCTCAATGTCTATGACTGTGACAATAGGAACGTGATCTGAGTTGACTCCCTGTGCTTCAGGGAGCGTGTCGCAGGTGATCACTGCGTCTAGGCTGTGTTCCGTCATGAACATGTTGTCTAATCTTGTCCACTTTTTTGTGACATGATGGACGTGGGTTGGGGTGCCCTTGGCTAGCGCCATGTCCATACCTAAGTTGGCTACGCTTTTGAGGAGCAGTTCCGCTGCACGGATGGCATCCGGCGTGAAGAGCCTGTTGTCCTCTGGGCTGTCCCAGTACGGGTGGTGGCTAAGGCGTGACACGGGTAACCCCCAGGTTTTTTTTGTTGTACCCGTACCCATACCCCTGAACACCGTACCCATACGGTTAAGGGTACGGTAACACCACAGCGGATTACGGTAACACCGCAGCAGATTACGGGTACATACATTGAACCGCGGGTATGTTATAAAACCGCGGGTGAGGTCAGAAAACCACGGGTCGAGTCAGAAAACCGTGGGTATAGTTATAAAACCACAGGTGTAGACCACACATAAAACCTGTTCTCAATTCAAAGCTTTTAGATAACAGTTCTAAACGACCTATTTAGGTATTTTCTTTGCTGATACAGCAGCTACGACATCCTCAAAGACCACAAGACCACAACGCGCCCATGAACCGAAGCAGAGAAACGCCCGAATTGAGGAGGGTGAAAGGTTGTTGTGAGTGAAGGGAAGAAGGTGACAGCCTTGTGAGAACACGCGTTCGACAGAGGTCGATGTGGCTGGTCAATGTATCAGTCCGATTGTCGTCATGTAACCATACAGTACACTTACCGGGAATGCGCAGGTAGTCCAGGGCCATGCGATGAAGTGTTGGATAGATGTGTCGGTTGTCGGCCCACCACTTCAATGGGTCCTGGACGTTTTCAACTGGGAGGTTGAGGTATTCCTGGATCTCGCTTGCACGAGGGGCAGTGGCGACAGAAAGGTCACTGAAGGACGCAAACCCGCTGTCCTTCGCGTTTGACTTTGTGGGCTTGGTGTTGGATTCGTCGACTGCCTTCTTGTACTTTGCAACATACTCCTCTCGGACAAGACGTTCTGCTTCTTCGACCCATTCTTCCTCCCACTTCTGATTGCGGAAATACTCGAGCTTCATCCCGGGGTGTAGGACCATCGCAATGCAGTATACTGTAGACGAGTCAGTAAGTGAATAGTAGCGGTCCATTTTCTTGTGTGCAAGCTTCATGGCCACTACGAGGGAAGGGTGGTAAGCCTTCCTGGTTTGGTAGTTGAGGTGACTTGATATCCGGTCCATAGCAGGAATGACGGCGGCAACACTTGCAGAGTCTTGGGAGAAAAATAGTGTCGCGTTCTTGTACTGGAGTAAGATCGCAACGAGATCCTCTGCGATAGCCCACTCCTCTGTTTCCAGCTCAAACTTCCGGAACTTGAGTGTCTTGTCAGCTGTCATGGCGCCAACGACGGTGCGATATCAGATTGCAAAGTCAAGCATATCATATGTGGAGTTCCAACGAGTGACGACATCGCGAGGGAGGATACATGGCTTGAGCTTGGATTCTTTGCAATAGCGACGCCATGCAGGGAGGGCGATGGTGGTCGATCGTACAACCGCGAAAGAAAGTCGGCGAATCTTAGTTACCATTTCACGGATAGCAGTTGTATCGGTCATAATGTCTTCGCGTTCATCTGCATCCAGTGCATCCAACTCATCGATACCGTCGTCAATGTCATCTGCATCTGGAACTTGCAGGTCGCCGTCGTCCTTGTTGTCCTCATTGTCTTCGTCATCTTCGTCATCTTCATCGTCACCACCATCCGAGACCAAGATATCATCAACGTCATTGTTGTCACCATCCTCAGCTTGCTTCCCTAACCTGGCATTGAAAGGACGAAGAAGAGTTTTTGCAGAGAGTTGCAAGGTGTGGTTGAAGCAACGGACACGGTGCTCTGGCACAAAGGAATTGGACATGCATGCAAGAGCGTCCCCTTGCATGTCATTTGATGTCGCATTGTCGGCATTCATGGCAAGGATCTGTAGAAGTGATAAGCTCAAGAGTGTGTCATTAGATGTTGTGAACGTACCCGGTGTTGGAGCCCAAATGTCTCAAGCATCTTCTGAAACACCTTTGCCAATGCCACGCCAGTGTGAGACTCAGGGACTTCAATAATGTCAAGTAAAAAGGCCAACATGGCACCACTGTGTTCGAGGTGCACGGTCCAAGCAACAAACATGTAAGGAGGTTGATGAGCTCAGGGTCGGAGGCGATGTTTGCTGGATGATTACTCTCCGCTACCCACTTTGCGATGTGGGCACTGATGCACATAAGTTGAAGAAGGCAATCAAACAGTTGTGAACATACCGGAACTCAGAGCTTGAGTGCGCACGATGGGAGTATGTAACCGGGTGTTGTCCTTGATGGGCAAAAGCACCAAAGATACTCCCACTCCGGCTCACTGAATCGTCCCCCTTTACAGCGGCATTGACAACATCTGCACCGAAGCAGCGAACGGCATGGTGCCGGAGGTTGGCAGTTGAGGACTTGTCACCTTTGTCTTGATAGCGCCGGACACCTCGTGCTTCAGTCTTGCATTTCTTCGCCGAACAGGTAAAGAAGTGAGAAACACGCCCCTTGTGCATCTCAACCTTCACATCAGGTTTGAAGAAGGAATATACCGAGGACCTCCAGGTTTCCTTGGCTGCTGCTACGAACGAAAGGAATGAGATTGTGACGGAAGAATAAAAAGCTGATCCTACCAAGGTCCTTTTCAAGGTCGTCCAGCTCGTCGTCGTCTGACCCAACCCTGATAACCTCCTGGTTGGTCTTGACACTGGCTTGATCTTCAGTAGTTGAGTCGTCCTCCTCTTCACTACCAAACAGAGACAAAACACTAGAGAGAGTGCGTTTGGCCCGCTTGAGACGTCAAGCAACCGCGCTGGTGCCTTTCTTGACGTGCTTGGTGCCCTTTTCACGATGTTTTGCTGAGGGTGATGGAGATTTGAATGACGAACATGTTGATGTTGCTGACTTTGTCGGATGGGGAGGCATTGGTTGGGTGAAGAAAGTATATGAATATGTATGTTCTCATGTTCAAATGACCGAGCCAGATCTCGATGAATGTTTTTTTTCTGTTCGCCTCAACGAGACTGTATAGACTCATGGGGGCTGTAGTCTGGAAATGCGTGCGCTCGGACCTCCAAGTGGGATGGTTGGATAGATTGGGTGAAAGAACAAATTCTCATGGGCTGAGTTGGGACGAATACAATAGCAAGCAACCTCAATTAGACTTCGCCGTGAGATCGATCCAACAGAAGTAATAAAATAAACACATTCTTGATAAATGATCACTGAGTAAACACAAAAAACCCAGCCACGGGTACGGTATTGTGCGGGTATGATAATTCCACGGTGTTACCCATACCCGTGTCATACAGGTACGGTATTGCACGGGTATGATAATTCCATACCCGTACCCGTACCCGTCCATACCCGTGACCAAATACCCACGGTGTTACCTGTACCCATGTCACACCTTAGTGGTGGCGGTTGAAATCACCTAGCCAAATGAGGTGATGGTCGTTTCTGGAGGATTCGCTGCCCAGGATAAGCTTTTCGTGTTTTTTGTAATGGGTGGCTAGCGTTTTGAGAGTGTCATCATGTTCGCAGTCGTTGTAGACGTTGAAGATTGTTAATGTTCCCCATTTTTCTCTTATGCGCAAAGCCGTGACATCGCCAGACAGGAAGTTGATCTGTTCCCAAGTTTCTGTGAGTACGTCGCCTCTTATGAGTATGATTGAACGGGTCTTATTCGGCTGCTCTCCGTGCGTTGAGGGGTAGATAGGTATCCAGTCTTTTGAGGCGATGGATTTACTGAGGAAGTTGATGGATGGTTCTTGTAACGCTATGATGTTGATGCCAAGGCTTGCCAGCTTGCCGCTGCTGATAAGACCGTGTTGGCATGCCGGGGATTTGTTGATGTTTTGCTGCCAAATTGCGAGGTTCTTGCGGTCCTTGGTTAGGTCGTGTATATTCATGGGTTATGGGTCTGGAGGAAGTCCGCTGGCAGATCGTTGATGTCCCCTTCAAAGTGGATGTCGTAGTTGTAACGCTGTCACTGCGTTGAGTCCGACTTGGACTATCGAAAGGGCGATCACGACTTAGCGTAGGAGTTTTAGATTGTCGACGGATACACGGCCTCTAGTAGACACGTGATCACAAGGAGCTCTAGGGCTAAGTCCACTAGGCGTAGTCGATGGAGGACGACCTGCTCCACGAGAGACAGGCGTATCAAGAGGCAGAGAGTGAGGACACAAGTCACAACAAGAGACGAGAGAATGGTGACAAAGGAAGAAGACCGAGATGGGGATCCTCGGTCTTTCCGTGATGTTATTTATACAAGTAAGAGGTCGCTTTAAAGCACCTCATGAAACAGTACTACGAGTCGCGTAAGTAGCTCGAACCCTACTACGCCGATCCTAGGAGTGAGTCATGGTATCCTGCATGTGATACTCGATGACTGATACGATAAGTCCATGACCTATTACTGCTTACGAGGGAGTCACAGCCGACTCGTAAGTGTCCACAGCCGCAAACGTAACAGTAGTCATCTTCATCTGCGTTGGGTTTGGGTGGTCGGGAGTGCAGTGATTGAGGGTGTGAGTCCACCATCCTCTTGAAGAAGTTTTCTAGTGTAGCCTGGTCGTCCGCCTTACCATTATTCGGGTGCTTCTTGTTCTTCTCGATTTGTCGAGTTGGTGGGTGCCGGTTGCTGTGGTGAAGGGTGGGGAGAGATCCCACCCAGTAGTTCTCTGGGAACTTGTCTTCGAGGGGGAGTCTGTCAGGTTGTAGGGTTAGCATCCAGTTCTCATCTGTTGGGAAATATACTAGGTTGTTTTCGGGGTGGAATCCGTTGTAGTCATCGCATTTTCTGAGGAATGACGGGCAGTTGCGGTCCCAGCTGGCGTGCGTATCTGATTTGCAGGAGATGCAGAAGTGTTTCCCTTCTGTTTTGCAGTCTCTGGTCTTGTGTTGTTCCCCACATGTACCGCAGGTGTCGTGTATGGTGTGGCAGTTGATTGCGTAGTGTCCCCATTTCCTGCACTTCATGCATTGTTTGGGCTTGTACTTCATCTTCTTGGGGAAGGACCTGACACTGCACACGTATATGCCTTCTTTGAGTATTCTATCAGCTAACGTGGCGGAGGAAAATGTGAAGATGGTGTAGGCAAATCTTTGGCCCTGGGAACGCCTTTGCTCTGGCTTGATCCACCTGGCCTTTTGTAGTGTTTTCTCTGGGAGGCGGTTGACTTCTTCTATTTCCCTAAGGTGTTTGGCGTTGGACAGGTTGAAGGTGGTCGGGATTCTTGGGACAACGATGGGGAAAGCTGCTTCTCTGACGCTTAGGCCTAGGTCAAGTTTCCTTGTGAACTCCAGCTTGTTGATGGGGGTATTGAACCAGTCTGCCACCTCCTTTGACGTGAGCTGGAGGATGAGGCTCCCATTCTTCAATTTGATGACTTCCTCGATTTTTGCGCCTTTGGGTGGAGGGGGAAGGATGCCTGCCAGGACTTTGTCTGCTCGCTCCTGGATTTCGAAGGTATTCAGGTATGTGTCTTCCCCTTTCTTCGAGTCGAAGATGACTTGTCTTGCTTTCGTGTCCCTGCTTCTGTCGACACCGGCAAGGATATCTTGCGGGGATCGGCCTCCGATGGTGTGCGTTGCAAAGGTTGGGGCCAGGGTTTGCTCCGCGATGAGCTGTGTGCTGGTAAGGGCTTCCTTATATGAGCGAGTGGTGTTGGCTGCTTGGGAGGTAGCTGCCGTGGCTTCTGTGACACTCTTTGCCATGTTGGAGGCTGCTTTCTCAAGAGAGGCCACAGTCTCACCCAGGTTAGTGACGGCATTCTGCAGCGTGTCGCGGTCAGCTAGGGAGCTTTTGACTAGGTCACTCATCTTTCCCATCTCCCTTTGTAGCGAGGTCTCCAGACGCTCGCTCATTTTCTGTGTGAGGGTTAGTGATGGGAAAGTTCAGTTCTGAACTTCGGTTCGAACCCGAACTTAGCTGAACCAGACCATGGTTCGGGGTTCGGGTTTGGCTGTTTGGCCTGAACCGGACCGATGGTCCGGTTCGGGGTTCGGAAAAATTCTGAAATTTGAGAACTTGTTTGAACGTGTTTGAACCTGAACCTCAATATACTCTACTCAATTACTCGGCCCATTCCAAAAGTGTGAAAGCAAATTTGCAAGTCTGAAATCAATCTGAAACATTGCGGCGACAGTCTGCATTTGGTCTACAATATGTGTGGGACCTTTTTGGGCGGCGCGGTGTTAGCGTGACTGATGTGTCGTGATCATGACTTCCAGGTGGTGCGCCGTGCAACTTCATCGCTTCATCCCCTTTCCAATCCTCTTATCGCCCTCCCATCGCTCCCTCATCACCAGCATCGTATTCTCCAACTGTTGCAGGAAGATGTCCACAACTCTTTTTGTTGATTCATGTCAGCGCCCCGAGCCTTCGACCATTTTGCAATGATTCCCAGGACTCCCCCACCTCCACGCGTTCGCTACCAATACCCCCCTCAGTGTCAGGCCCGTCACTTGTTGTGAGTTGCCGGTTATTGTTTCCATTCAGTACGCGCAACCCAGCTAAATGAGCATGTCCAAAGAGTAGTGATCCGAAAACTGTTTGCTCCCTGGTCTCTGGCGACTCCGGCCAAAAAAAACGCATAAAGTCGAGGTATGTCCTTGTCCTTTCAACAACTTACTCCCCACTGAGCTAGTTATCAAGCCACGCTATGTCTTCATCTTCTACCACACCCAACCTGTCACGATCACGTGACATTACTACACTCACATTCCCGGTTTGGATTAATTAAAGATTTGGCCTGACACAGTTATATCTAGAGATCTGATTATCTGATCCTTCTGCTGTATTGTTCTATGTTTCACCCTTGCTTCTTCTGTGTTCTAGAAAAACTTCTGACAGGTATGTTGTGCTGGCATACAGCTTATGTACACCTTTGTCTCTGAGTATATAGTCTGCTGTATTCTCCTCTGTAGCGGGCATTCTGGTCTTTTCACAATATAGCCCACTTCTCCTCTCCTCTGCTGTGCCAGAGCCACCGCTTCTCTGCTTAGTCAGCGACCCGGCCCGTTTGGCCCACCTAGAGTCCCTTGGACTGTAAACGAGTCCCTTGGACTGTAAACGAAGACAATCCAGGTGATCGTAAAACAACCTCGGCGATGCTCTCCGTCCTGACGGCACTTTGAAGGAGGCATCAGAGATTATTTGGTCTTATGATGCGGACGAGTCGATTCCTTTCCCTTCGGACAATGTCTCTGGCAGTTGTGTGCCAGCGATGACGGTTGCCGGTGTACGCCGGACTGGTCGCGTTCCTTGTCCGTCGCAGCGCGCTCGCGAAGCAGCTGAGGCTACTTCAAGCAGCTCTACCAGTACGCATCCAGGTGCCAAACGCAAGGTCGCAATCGACCCCAGACCCGATTGTCGTGTCACGCGTAAGGTTGCCATCGACGTGGACGATGACACTGCTGATCCCAGCGACGATGGCGCTACCACGGAGCCCGATGATGGCGCTACCACGGAGCCTGATGATGGCGCTACCACGGAGCCTGCCATGGATGACTATGAGTCCATCGAGGCCGTGGCTAACGCCGACGATCAGGTGCGTTCCTCGTTCTCGCTTTCGAATGGTGTTCTCACTTACTCCTCAGGCTATACCCTTCATACCCCGAGAAAAGCGGTCGGCCGACGTACGTCTCATCTTCTGCCGCGAAAAAGAACATAAGCATCCGGATACGGGGAAGATTCAGGATGGCCATTGGTGTAAGGTCTGTGTAAGTACTTTCGTTCTGTCCGACCTTTGTTAAATTTCACTAACTGTACTTGCATAAAGGGAAAACAACACGCTCAATCAATCGTCGTGTTTTTTGACTGGAAGCATATCTACTCTACAAATGCACATCGCTAGGTAAAGACCCTCTCGTTTAATATACTCGGTTTTGATCTTTCCCTAGGCATCACGCCCAGCTGTACCGCCGCCGCTGCAATGCACTCGGTATTGAGCCCAATCCCCGTGCGCTTTTCCGTACGCCAACTGATTCGAGCACGACTGGGTGAGTACGAATTCTCTTACTCGCTCGCTCAGTGCTGATCCACTTCGTGTCAGTCAAACAGATCTCGAGGGGATTATTATCCATGAGCGTAGGCTCCCCACTTTCACGAATGCGGGGCTTCTCGATCATATTATCAAGCTCGTCGTTTGTGAAGACGAGGTGAGTGAGACTTTTCTTATTGTACACAAATCATCCTAATATGTTTCCACTCCCACAGGCATTCCGTTTGATCGAGCGTGGTGCCTTTCGCCGCCTCCTCAAGTTCTGCCAGCCAGGGCTTTTGGAGAAGGACATTCCACACTGCCACACTCTTCGTGCTGAAGTACTTCGACGCGCGCAAGTTGCAGAAGGGAGGGTTCATGAGAATATGAAGAAAATCCCCTCAAAAATATCTTTCACGTTCGACGCATGGACCTCCGCGCCAGGTGACCCGTACATTTCAGTTACAGCACATTACATAGACTCCCCTGCCGATAACCCGAATGCATGGGTGTTGATGTCCGAACAACTAATCTTCCAAGAGATTCAGGGAAGACACACCGGTAATAATATGGGAGACATCTTGGCCCACGCTTTAGACCGGTATGAACTGCGTGGAAAGGTATGTCTTCGCCCTCATATTTGTTTCTGCCCCACAAACTAATGTCCCACTCTGCAGGTTGGTTGGTTTACTAGCGATGGTGCAGCCGTGAATCGCACCACGCTCCGTGTACTCCAGAACAGGCTGAACAGCCCTTCAACGGAAACTCGGTGGACCGCCCAAGAACATGACATGCTGTATGTGTTCATGCATCCAAGACTTTCCGATCCTCATGTACAGCTTAGGTGCATGGAACACTCCCTACATCTTGCGGCAAAGCACTTCGTCCAAACGATTGCACCTCGTTTCAGCAAGAAGGTTAGCTCCTCAGGCAACGATACGGAGGACGACCCTCCCTTGGACAAAGACGGCAAAGACGACCCTGCCTCAGATGATGAGGACGAAGACGAAGATGAAGACATCGATGCAGGCGATTCGCTTGGAAAAGCAATTGCCCTAGTAAAGCAGGTATGTTTTTCCGAGTGTCCTATTGACATGTCTCCTATACTAATGTACGCGCTACAGATTCGTAAATCGCCGCAAGCAAGGGCCTTTTTTCGCGCAACGTGCACCCAAGTTGGGATTACCCCACTTGAGTTGCTCCTGTGGATTCGCACTCGATGGGGATCGCTCTTCAAGTTCCTTGAGCGTTTCATCCAACTTAAGATGGTGCGTCTTCGTATCATCAATGTCAAGGACTTACCTCATTTCGCAACAGGCTATTGGTCAATTCATCCTCCTTGCGGACGCGAGCGACATTGTGCCAGACCTCCCCAACCACCGCTGCTACGCGGACTTCCACTTGACTCGGAGGGATTGGGAGCGCCTTGGCGATATCAGGGACGCGCTCAGGGTAAGCTTTCTTTGTTTTCTGTTAGTCTATCTCACTCAACTTGGCTAGGAGCCATCAAACGTCCAGCAGACTTTCTCGAGCGACCACGCTCCGACCGTCTGGCGCATCATCCCGGGCTTTGAGTTGCTCATTGAGCGCTGGGAAAGGATGGCCACCAATCCCGAACATCAAGGACTGATGGTCGCGCTCAACAAAGGTCTCAAGAGCCTTCGCAAATGGTATGGCCGTGCCAGCAACACATCACATGCATATTTCATATGTCTCGGTATGTTCACGCTCTCCACCATTTGACGCGTACTAACTTCGGGTTTACTAGTGCTTGATCCTAATCTCAAGGACCTATATTTCCGGGGTCAGTGGGATAACGAGCGGTACGCCACCGGCATGAAGCAGCTGGAAGAAGTGGTAAGTAATTTCCATCGGAAACGGCTCCATGTGTGCTATGTACTGACAACTACTTTAGTTTGATAGGTATTATATCACGCCCTCACAAACGACGGCAACGACTGGTGCCTCATGTACGTCGCCTTCTGTCGCTAACCTGTATCCTGCGCTGACATATATACAGACTCGGATGGACCTTCCACACTGGAATTATCATTCCATTATGGTGGTTCCTTTATCCTCAACATTGTTCAAGCCTTTCAAAAACAATGTGACGCTACTGAAGGCCCTCGTGAAGAACTCAAGCAATACCTTAAGACTGGTGCCGAGTCCACGAAGGATATCATTGGTTGGTGGGGGGTGAGTTATGTCTTCTTTTAAACGCGGCGTTCAGATCCTGACACAAATGGAACCAGAGCAATACCAGATACCCAACATTGAAGCGGATGGCATGCGACTACCTTGCGATTCAAGGCTCAGCAACTCCCTCAGAGTGCGCTTTCAGTAGTGGAGGTATTACTGACACCTCACGGAGAAACAGGTTATGGCCAGACATCTTTGAGGGACTTCAACTTCTCAAGAGTGCTTACAGAAACGGTGTAACGCCACCACAGGGGCATTGGTACGA
>JAKELH010000694.1:0-36600 GCA_021525015.1 Lactarius pseudohatsudake | reverse complement strand
GACAGCGAGAAGGTGTACTCCAAGCCGCTGTACGCCGAGCCACAAGTACGCGAGGCCGGTAAGCCCCATTACCTCGCTGAAGACATGTACGCCTTCGTCGGCGGACATAGCAACCAGCACCGAGTGGATCGCGCCGTCAACGAGCTGAAGGACGTAAGTCTGAAAGCCGAGCTGCACCGCTACCGCGCTTACAAACGCGAGGCCGAGAGGATGGAGCAACGGCTCCACGCCTTGTCCCAGGCGCTTGGAGGGGTGCAGGGAGAGTTGGGCCGAAGTAAGTTCAGGCTCGAGATGGCAAACACGTGGGACAGGACCACGGAGACGCAGGAGGGATGGATGGGAGGAGTCGGACCTACTCGGCGACGCGGTCGTCGCAGCTGAAAAGGGGGTGATGTCACGACTCGGCTTGTGGACGCTTACTGTACGGTGATGACTCCCTTAGTAAGTAGTAATCAGTCATGGACTCGTATCAGTCAGCCGTCGTAGTATCACATGCTTGTAGTGATGCTATGACTCACTCCTAGTAGTAGCGGTAGTAGGGTTCGAGCTACTTACGCTACTAGTCACTCGGATTCGGGAGGAGCTTCAAAGCTGCCTCAGTCATGTATAAGTAGTACGATGCGAAGACCAGAAGTCCTCATTCTGGTCTTCTTCAATTGCCATCACGCATCCTCTCCTTGTGATCCTCCTGAGTATCTGCTATCTCGTCCGCTTGTCTCTAGTAGAGCAAGTCGGCCTTCACGAACGCCTAGTGGAATACGCCCTAGTGCCTCATACGATCACGTGCATTCGGAAGCCGTGTATTCGTGTCACGCGACCATTGAGTCGCTAGAATTCGCTAAGTCGTCGAAACGCCCTTTCGCTGTCCAAGTCGGACTTACGCCAGTGGCGGCGTTACAATATGTGAGCCGACGATGAAATTAGTCGGTGACAGGTCGGACATGAGGGGGATTTGACTCCGAGGCTCCCGACGGAGTATAAGTGTCGAAACATTCTCGGACCCATGCGGAAATGTCTTCGGTCTCCTTGTCTGAGTTGCTTTCGACGAGAGCCGTCAAGGTCTCCTCAACTTGAAGCGCCTTCACGGCCACCTGGGCTAGTAGGCCCTCAGTGGCGTTGAGCTCCAGAGTCCCCCCGGTAGGAATCTTACAAAACAGCAGTGAGCAAGGCAGTGAGTCCCGTGCCAGTGGCTTGGCCACTGGGCCAGGCCTTGTATCACAGTCCAACTGAAGGGGAGTCCAACTACCACTGAGGTCCAAAGCACAGAACCACTAGTTTTCCAGAAAAATGGCCTATCAATATGAAAACGGCTGTAATCATGACGATAATATATCATTAAATATTAGAATCCCGAATAAAAAATTTCGATCTTCGTAAACTCTCAAAATTTCATCTTTATTTTGCTGATGCCAGCCTATCTTTTACGATCAAGCGGTGGGCTCGCAGATAAGCTGCTACCACTTTGTCGTAAGGGCGGGATGCCGGGCCGAGTCGCTGACTAAGCGCGAGAGCGGTGGACAAGACAAGGACTCTGCAGTCAAGCAGAGGGGACAAGGGTTCAAGACAACTGCTGGCTCACAGCTTGGAGAATGGAACTTTGCAAGGCAAAGGAGAGGAAATGCAAAGGGCAGGAGTCTATATGAAACAAGACTAGAACAAGGGATACAAGTTAAACTATAGCAGACTAAATACTACAGTAGAGAAGGGTTACATAAGCTGTATGCCAGCAGAACATCTTTTGTCAGAGGTTTCTAGAACACAGAAGAAGCAAGGACAAAACATAGAACAATACAGTAGAAAGATCAGATAACCTGATCTCTAGATATAACACAATCTGTAATCTGCAATCAAATCAGAAATCAGTATGAGTCCAGAAACGAGTCTAAGAAATCTGGAATGTCACATGATCGTGACACTATCGCTCAACTTGAAGAGCCGCGGGGTCATCCCTTCTTTCCCTCGTACCACCACCATCTCTTTTTACTGGTGCTGGTTCTAGCCTAGTTTCCTGAGTAACTACCGTCTGTCCCCGCACTGTTGGGAATAATGCCTGGAACACCTCGCGACTCCCCAACACTCTCGCCATTATGGCTAGGGCTGCGCACCGTGCTGTATACTGACGGTCATACGGTGCCGTCTGACGGTCACGGCATCCGTACCGTCAGTGGTTATAGTTGGGTTTCAACAGTACGGTATACGGTACAGGATGACACCGTCCCGTACCGTACAGGCAAGGGTAAAACGGTATGTACGGCCAAGTGTACGGCGCTGAGTCAGCGTGAGTTCAAAGGCAGCCTGAGACTACCAGAGGGGAAAGATGGCGACACAAGCGCTATCTATTAGGGATACACAAGGACATCAATATACAAAGGTCCAACATCCTACATGTACAATCAAGCTAGTGAGACAGAGGGGGAGACGACTTGGAAAAGGAGTAAGGTAGGATAAGGAAAGAAACACGAGACGATCAGGATAAGAATGAAAGGCGTCGCATTGCTGTTGCTGTCGTCATTGTCGGCGTTGTTGCTGTTGTTGTTGTCACTGACGTCTTGCTGTTGTTGTTGTCACTGATGTCTTGCTGTTGTTATTGATGGTGATGTCGCCTTGCTGTTGACGTTGTCATCTTGCTGTTGTCGACATCACCTGGCTGTCAATGTCATATTACTGTTGCTCTACATCACCTTGCTTTTGTCGACGTCGTCTTGCTGTCGTTGTCGTCATCCGACATCATTGCCATCACCTTGCCATTGACTGTTGCTTCGCTGTTGTGGTGGTCGATAAGTGGTCGATATCACCTTGTCGTAGTCGCTGTGGTGTTGTAATTGTGGCTGGTGCTGCGTTGACAGATAAGGTGACTAAGCAAGGCCAGCAAACAAAACCGAACGAACTGGCAACCCGGGCCGGGAACATTGGGAAAGCACGGCGTGGCTTCAGTGTGGCTTCACCTTGGGTAGGCTTAGACAGCTGGACGACGACGACAGCACCAACGGAAAGCCCCTCACCAAATGCCACATGTGCCAACCACGACAAAACAGAGCACTTCGCCGACGCCGCCCCGAGCCGAACAAGCTACTAACCACCACCACCATCCTGCCAAGCCAAGTCTGGCTGCATCTGCCCCAAATGCGACGCTGGCGCCGTCCCAACAACAGCAATAACACCAGTGGCAGGAACAATGGCGAGGCGGCGACGACGATTCAACCACAGAAATGGGGCAGTGTCTGGCTCGATGACAACTCGGACGACGGTGGGGTGAAGACAATGACAATGGTGACAGCAAGGCAACACCGACAACAACAACAACATGGATGCAACAGACAACGCGACAGACGATGGTGGTGACACAACGGTGGCGGCAGGCAATGCGGCGGGCTTGATAGTCAGACCAAGTAGTTACAGCCTGAGTGCGGCGTTGTTCAGTTACTTGCTAGTAGCCGTATTGTCCTTTTCACCATCAGACGGCCGTCTATTCACCCGTACCGTACTGTCGAGCAACTCAAGAGGTAGGTACACGTACCATATATAGTATGACCTTACCCCGTCGACCGCCGTGTTTTGTATGGCCGTCTCCATAATACGGACGGTGCGCAGCCCTAATTATGGCACAAACCCCCGACAACGAAACACGTTCCTACTCCCCCTCCAAACTCACCGCGCCCCCCAACCTCGTCCTCACCCCCTTGTCAGGCCCCTTGAATATCTCTAGGGATTACCATAGTGTTCGAAAGTCCAGTCCTATGAACCGGAAAAAAACCGGGACCGGACTGGACTGCAACCGATGGCAACCGGACTGTCGGTTGCGGTTCATCCCGCCCGAGGATTTTACCGGTTGCGGTTCATCCAAATTTGGCATTTGGGTGAACCGCCACAGGGCCAGTTGGGACCGGTCCCAACCGGTCTTACCATGACCATGCCAGTTGCACGCCAGCATCGACAACGACACCACTTACGACCACTTGTTCGACACCCGGGCCGACTGCAGCGCCGATGCCGACACCAATGACTTGCGGCCTCAACAGCAACAACCGCCCCAACACCAACTCGGATGACCATGACCACCACTCCGACATTGATGACGACACATCAACAACCACGACAAACGCAACAACAACACGCTGACAACCACAACCAAGACGACGACACTCAACAGCTGCAACGACGACACTCGACAGCCACAACGACGACACATCGACAACGGCAGCACATCGACAACCGCACCATCAACACACCGACTACCACAACGACGGCCGTGACAACAACACGTCAACAACTACAACGAAGACTGGGACGACGACACATCGACAGCCACCGCAACGACGACACACCAACAGCCGCAACGACGACATACCAACAGCCACAATATCAACACATCAGCCTCAAGAACATTCACGACGACGACACATCAACAGCCTCAAGATTCACGACGACGACGCATCAACAGCCGCAACATCGACGACAACCACGATGCGTCGACGCCGACTCAAGCCGATGATCCGACGATTATTACTACGCGTTCACAACTCCTCTTCATCGCGAAGAGGATGAGGGCCATAGTATATTCCTATAGTAGTAATAGACTAGTTACCAGGTTCATTGTAACTACCAGTATCATAGTTCAATAAAAATTTGTATCCTTGTTTACGACGGTTGCAGTCGGTCTTGGGCCGGTTGCAACCGACCCAGGATGAACTGGTTTAGACTAGGGATTACCACGGGTCACCCCCGGGTAATTTTGGGGCTACCCGTACCCGTACCCGCCGAAACCCGTACCCGCGGTCACGGGTACGGGTACCCGCGCGTACGGGTACGGGTGCGAGCGGGTGAGGCGGGTTGATGGCGGGTTACCCTTGACCCGCAGGGGTATGGAAGCTAGAGGCGTGGCAGCCATTGTAGTACCATATAATAATCTATTCCTACAAGTACACATGACCATCGTCGTCGCTGTTACCCCATAGTCATCTGTAGCTCCTCACCGCCGTCGCCGCACCACTGCCTCGTGGTCGCACCATCGCTGTCACTTCATCATAGTCGCCTATTGTAGCTGCCTTGTCGCCATCGCTGTGGTTGCCCCGTATCACCTCGTCACTGCTTTGTGATCGCCACGCAATAACCGCCGCCATGTCACAATCGCCATTGTAACCGCAGTCGGTACAGTCGTTGTCGTAGTCGCGATGTATCGTTGTCGCAGTTCGTGATTGCCAATTTGCCATGTCAGCATGCTGCTGTCGTGGTGGTGTCATGAGTCAACATACAGTCGTCGCAGCAATGGCGTCATTGCCATTGTGACATGGCTCTGTTGGGCGAGGGTCCTAAGTTAAGACAATTACTAGGCAGGACAATTAAGTCAGGAGAGAACGTCATGAACTCCAAAAAGAAAAAACTTACCGTCGAGAGAATGCCGAACCCGATGCCAAGACCAAAAATAATATGGTAGATGTACTGTACAAGTCCATCCCATGACTCATCGTCGTCGCCCGGTGATCATTGTGGCACCTCGTTGACATCGCCTTCACCCTGTGGTCACCCCATCGCCGTCGTTGTGGCTTCCTTGTCGCCCACCGCCGCCTCGTTGCTGTCGTCGCGATTGCCTTGGGGCCCTTGTCGCCATTGTCACGGCTGCCTCATCGCCGTTGTCGCTGTGATTGCCTCGTCACCATTTTGGTCGTAGTCGTGATCGCCCTGTCATAGTCATGGTGTCAACTGACATTGTCTCCGCTCACGAGTGACGCAGGAGCCGAACTGCGACAAAATTGGCGACAGGCCCGTCCGTGCACGCTACAGAGATCAGTGAAAGGATAACAGTCCGAATGTGTTCCGCACCATTATAATGGGCGGTGTGGCAGAGGCAATTGTTGAACGATGTGGAACGAACGGGGCGCGAGGCACGGGGACGCAGGGCGCACAAATGGTGCCAGTGGGCTAGAAGCTTTCAACTCGGATCAATGTTGGCATTGGTGTCCATTGCGGCATGGTGAGGGTGAGTAGGAAAAGAATAAATGGAGAAAGAGGGAGTGATAATGTGTGCGTATGAGGCGAGAGAGAAGGAATGTGCAACGCCGTGCGAGACCGAAACCGAGCAACCAAGTCACGTGTTGACGACGAACGAGACCACTGAAAACAAGACTGAAAGTGAGTGAGTTCAAACCCAAAGCAACGGTGGCCTTACTGGAACAGAAGACAGAAATGCGAGGGAATCGTCCGTCAGCGTGATCTGAGCATGAGAAAAAAAAGGAGTGGTTGATGGGGATAGAGAGAAGAGAGGGTCGAATGAGGCGAAGACTCGAGAGTGAGCCAGCGTCGGATGGATTGGTGAGCGCGAGAATGGATGATCCTGCGCAGCGGCAGCCTGGTCCTCAGGGTGGTCAGTCTGCACGGTCAGGTTTTTTGCACATCTGTAAGACTTACTGGTAGGTCTTGTGGTAGGTTATAGTAGATGTCGCAAGAAAGTGCAGTAACTTGGTAACCCGCGGGTACCCGTGCCATGGGTACGGGTTTGGCACGGGTTCAGAATCGGCTACCCCGACCCGTACCCGCATGACCCGTACCCGCGACCCGTCACGGGTATGGCCAACCCGTGGTATTCCCTAGTTTAGACCGCGAAGACCGGTCTTTTGAGAATCCGGCAACCAGGTGGGACCGACTCATGTGACTAACCTTCGGGTTGCCGCATGTAGACTTTCTCCTTGAGGACACCGTTCAGGTATGCCCCCTTCACATCCATCTGTTGTGTGTGGAGATCGTCGATTGCCGCCAGCGCGAGGATGGCTCGAAGCGTCTCAAACCTTACTACCGGGGAGAAGGTCTCGGTGTAATCGTATCCCAGCCTCTGCGCATATCCCTTGGCTACTAAACGTGCCTTATATTTTAATAGGTTTCCGGCCTTGCCGTACTTCCTGGTGAAGACCCACTTATTGGCGATAGGGACGGAATCCGCAGGTGCGTCGGTGAGTATCCATGTACCCATCTGACCGAGCTGACTAAGCTCTGCCTGCACCGCGCGTTCCCACTTGGGCCACTCGAGCGACTCCATTGCCTCCTTGAGGCTCTTCGGATCGTCGCCGAGAGTTTCCATTCCCGCAGTATTGACTATGTCCTCATCCTCTGAGTCAGAGAAAGGATTGTCAAGTCACCGGTAATCTTTGCAAATCCCGCAAGTTTTTCGGGGTTCGGGTGGTGGTTGGTCTGGTGAGTCTTCTTCTTCTTCACTTCTCTTTCTCTTACTGCCGCTGCCCATGTTCTGCCCTAGATCTTTAGGCTGTGTGTCTGATACGCCGCTGGTGGACAGGGTGTCCCGTTCCGGTCTTCCCAGCTCCCCTTCACGCTGTGCGCCCGGCGTGATCACGACGATCGGTTCGGTAGGAGGAGTATCATGGGTCAACTCTAGGAATCGGTAATTTCGAGAAGTGAGTACTTTACGCGTTTCCACGTCGGTAGGAGGAGTATCATGGGTCAACTCTAGGAATCGGTAATTTCGAGAAGTGAGTACTTTACGCGTTTCCACGTTATAGTACTTAACGGCCTTCGGCCCATCTTCAGATCCTACATAGGCCCTTCTTTGCGACTTAGGTAACATTTTGCGCTGCGTGGCTTGGCCTTGTAGTAGCACCCATACCGGTGCTCCGAACTCTCTGAGGTGGGTGACGTCAGGTCTCTTTCCGAACCATAACTGATACGGAGTACCCTCTGATAGGGCTCTCGTATAGGAACGATTACGGACATACACTGCATGGGAAACAGCGTATTCCCACAGGAATTCGGGCATCTCTTGTCCGTGTAACATCGCACGGGTGAGCTCTACCAGCGTGCAGTTCACGCGTTCGGCTATGCCGTTCTGGGCAGGTGAGTAGGGCACCGTCATCTGATTGTCTATTCCACGCTCACGGCACCACATCCTCAAGGGCTCGTTAATGAATTCTTTTCCCCGGTCCGTGCGAGTCGCACGCGGAGGTTTCCCATTAGTCCCAAGGTGTGTCAGGTAGTCCTTCACTGCCTGTGCCACCTGATCCTTCCCTTTCAGGAAGGTAACTGTCATATATCGCGACGCATCGTCAACGAGCAAGAGGAAATATTGGTTCCCATTAATGGAAACCTTATCGTATTTGCCCCAAAGGTCCATGTGAGTCAGCTCACCAGGCGAAGTCTCCTGGACTGACTTCTCGTTATAGATGTCTTCCGTCTGTTTCGCTTCGGTACACGCGACGCAATCAGGTTGTGGTGTCTCGGTGTCCACACGGAAACCATCAACGAGTCCGTCGTCCAGCAACTTCTTTAGCCCGGTATAACTAACATGCCCGAACCTTTGGTGCCAAGTCTCCCAGCTCGGGAGTACTTCGGAAGTGGTGAAAGTAGCAGAAGTGCTTGCCTGCGGCTTTTGGCTTGGACGTATGTTCACGTCCATTTTGTATAAGTTGTTTTGCGCCAATCGCCCAATAGCTATCTGCGTTCCACCCTTCGTGATCAGCGCGAGCTCTCCGTGACCAAATGTGCATGTTCTGCCTGTTCGGTCCCATTGTCCCAAAGAAAGTAAGTTGTTCTTATTGGTCGGGATATGCAGGACACTCCCGAGCTGCAGAAGGTATGCTTTACCATTTATCCGCGATTCGAGTTCGACCATGCCCCGTCCGCTTATAGGGACTTTGGTACCGCCGATGCCGATCACAGAGGCATGCTGAAGCGGCTTGTATTCCGCGAACGTGGTGTGCTCATTCGCGACGTGTGATGTCGTCGCACTATCGGCAAACCAGTCGTACCAAATAGTGCGTGTGTCGATTGCTGTAACATCACTAGGATCATAATCCTCAAAGTTGTAACACTCGCCAAAGTACTCCGGCTCGCTTCGATCCTCCGTTACGGTGAGCGCGACGTCCTCGTCATAAGTGGTTTCGTGGACTTCTTCGATCTTAGAGGTAGAAGCCTTACCACTGCCGCCGCCTTCGCCATCACCGACCTTTCTCTTCTTCCAACAGTTTTTGGCCACATGAGAAAACTTCTCGCATATAGTACACTTGGGTTTGTCGAGATAGCGACAGTCTTTTGTGTTGTGGCCGTCTCTTCCGCAATGATTACAATGCTTCACTTTGCGTTTCGCGCGTCAGCCGGGCTTTCGCGTGGTGTTCCCTGACCGAGTGTCGCCCATGCGCTGAGTAAGAGTGGGCTTTTGTCCGACGGCTTGATTAACGCTGCCGCCGTTGTTCTTCCGCACTTGGCGTCTCCCCTCCTCCTCCTTTATGAAACCAATAAACTTGAGCGAGCTCACCGACTTTCGCGGGTCCATCTGCTGGTCTCCAAACTCCCCACTGACGTATGACTGAGTGAACGCGTCCCAAGAACGTGGAAGCGCCCACGCGATGAGGATCTTGAAGTACTCGTCATCCAGCGGCATGCGAGCATTGCATACCTGAATGAGACGTTCCCACTGGCTCGTCATTTGGTGAAGCAACTCTGTTATATTAGTGTTCTCGTCGGAAATGATATGGTTGAGAGCGTAGAGGATAGTGAAATAAGTGTTTAACCCTTTTGTCTGGTGCACGGCTTCAAGGTTCGCCCAGATCTGCGCCGCCGTTTCGCAATGGTGCGTATGATCCATCTGTGACTCTGATATATTATTCGTGAGAAGCGTCTGGGCGTAGCTGTCGTTGTTGTCCCAGACTTCCGCATTCCAAGGACCTGGAGGACGTGGAAGGGATCCGTCAACGTACTGGCGTACACGACAGGAGCGGAGCATTCTCCACATCCTCTGGCACCAGTTCGTCCAGTTCTCATCGTTCAGCGGTTCTATCACGCGAGTCACCTGCGAATCTGAACCTCTGACTTTGGTAATGTAGAGTTCTTCCTCCTCAGATGAGGAGGGATCCTCAAGCTCGTCTTCGTCCGCGAATCGATAAGGAGGCATAATAGGGGCAGTTGTATTTTCGCACAGGGAAAGGGGATAATATTGTTTATTGAGTAGTAAAATATCCTGGCCTGAGGTTTTAAGCTATGGGGCCAGTGCCCATAACCTGAAGGAATATATTATTTGGATCACCCAAAGGGATGAGCGAGTGGGATGAGCGTCCTCTGATAGGAAGCTCTACCCCTAATCAATAGACCGGACACGGGCTTTACACGTTTGGTAAGCTACCGGAAAATCCCGTAAATCGTACTCAGACGGACTCAGCCAGTTTGTTGCGTTAGGTGCTGGGACTCTATCATCTTCTTTCTGTTATCTTTCCACTCCGTCACGCGCCGCCGCGCGCCTCCTGTCTTGCTTCGACTCCCATCTCGCACCATGTATTTCGGTGTTCCGACGCCCCGTGAGACGCTTCCCGTCCATTTCCGGGAAGGTCTGAGGCACGCACGCCTCCACGGGATTCCTCTGTTATAACCCCATGTGAGCTCCCTAGGATCCCTGTCCTAGGATCGCGCCATCTGTTTACCATGTACAAATACCGTCTGTGTGTATATAAGACTCGGGTTACCTAGCTTGTACGGTATCTTGGTTTTCTTGTAATACCAACACCCTTGACTCGTTATTCTCTCCTTCCTCGTTCTCGTCTACCTCCTAGTGCGCTTGTCCCTTCTAGGGCAAGTTGCCTTGCGCGCGTTTCGCCCAGTGGGACTAGCCCTGGTGCCTCATCCGGTCACGTGCCCTCAATTGGCAGTGTACCTCATCCCCTGTTAAGTCGCCCATCGTTGTGCTCGCCGTACACGTCGCCTAAGTCAGGCCTGCATTAGGAAGTAACGCAACATTAAACCAAGATCACCTACCGTGGCGTTCACAACCAGAGATCAGTGGCAGCGGGTCTTCGAACCCTACACCCTCAATCGACGAGGAGATCGTAACATTCAAGTCATATTCCTAGGAGCGGCTCGGTGGAGGACACACAACGGAGTAATTGGATACTTCGTAGACATACCCATGCGACCGTCACGCTACTATCCAGTTGAGTTTAACTTCGACCATATCTGCTGGGCCGAAGTTGCTTGGAACCCCCCGTTACAGAGGTGGGACGTCAATCGCCCAGCAGGATCAGAGTTCTGCTGCAATATCGACCAACGTGAGATCCCCTCACGAGAAGATTGGGGGCGACTCGACAGACAAGAGACGCCCAGCTCCCAAGCAGCACCTGAAGCCGCCTCAGAGTCGGAGACGGACACTGAAGAGGACGAGAGCGAAGAGGACCACCTGTCCAACGTAAACCCAGAAGAGCAAGAAGAACTGGCCCGACTGACCGCGGCAGTCACTATCCACGAGAGACCGAACATCCCAGCTGAGTCCAGTTCCCTTCCAGAACCAGAGGACATTTACATCCACAAACCAGAAGACATGGCCACTGCCACCATCGCTGAAGCCCACACGGAAGAGCAACCTCTCCTACCCATCAACCCGAACACAGGACACCGTGCAGAGCAGCCGGCCCCCCGACCACCACCAGGGCGGCACGACTACCTCAACCCCTACACTGGGGAAAGGTACACGGAAGAAGATCTGGCGCTCCATCGAGCTGTGGGCCCAGATCAAGACGACCCGCCCAGTGGAGGAGGAAGGAGGGGAGGCTGGCTCCCAGACGACGGATTGCCGGGAGGAGGAGGAGGGCCGCCAAGAGGCCCCAGGGGCGGAGGCTTCGGAGGAGGCGGACCGCCAGCAGGATTTGGAGGAGGACCACCAGGAGGGTGGCCGCCTGTAGGAGGACCGCCAATCGGACCGGCGGCGCCACCCCCGGGCGGAAACAGCAAGTTCGTAGGCCAACCACCCGAGGTATTCACCGGGGACCGCACTAAGACAGAAGAGTTCCTCACGCAATGGGAGCTCTATTGGGGTGTCAATAACAACAACACGGTGATGTCCAACCCCTATCAGCGCGCCATGATCTTCCTCACCTATATCCGAGGATCCGGAGTCAATGAATGGCTCGTCGCCATCAGTCGGTGGTTAAACCGACAAGTTAGCCAAGAAGGAGTCCTCGACACCAACCCCTGGCTGTGGACTCAGGTTCTCATCGCCTTCAATCGACGCTTCGCCGACACTCTGGAAAAGGAACGTGCACAAGCCACCCTGAAGAAGGGGATCAAAATGAGGGACGGGGACATTGACGCGTACGTAACCCTCTTCGAAAACCTCACTCACCAAGCCGGTTACCGACCGGACTCCTCTCTCACGCTCGACTTCTTCACAAACGGACTACCCAAGGAGCTGTTTGAAAAGTGTTACCAGTGGGATAGCCCCCGCACCTACGAAGACTGGAAGCGAAGTGTCCTGCACCAGCAAGAACAGTGGATCCACATGAAGGCACGACAACAAGCTTTCAGTTCCAGTCCTGCAACTCCCAGCCGGCGGAACTGCAGACCGCCCCCTCCTCCCTATCAAGGGAGGAGCGGGGGATGGATGCCTCCAAGAGGTCCACCGCCTGACCCAAACGCTATGGACACATTGGCGGGGCGCACGAGGGGGAGGCTGGCAGGATCGGAAGACGTCAACCCCAATGCGCGACGACCCCCGCCATACGTACCACGAGGAGGAGGAAGAGGAAGAGGAAGAGGGGGGCCACCCCGAGACCCAAGGACAGTCATCTGCTATACCTGTAACCAGATGGGACACTTCAGTCGTGATTGCCCACAGCAGGCTTGGGCCTCTCGTCAGCAAAACACGACAAGGGGGTTTCCTCCCTCGCGACCAAGCAATAGTCGCGTGGCAGACACCGAAGATCCGCTAGGCGGTGCGTCAACCGCGCAGCAAAGCATCCAAGAACAAGCCGACGGTTGGCTGAGGGGGCTCAGGGAGGCCAACGAAGAGGTTAAAGACGCCGTCTTTAAAGAACTGTGGCAAAAGGGGGATTTTCCGGACGCCTGAACCCATCGGCCTGGGTGAGGGCTATCAATTGTAACAGTGTAATAGTGACCACGCGATTCCATTCTATGCGCATTCCAGTCTCTGTACGCACGAGTTACTCAAGGGCCGATATCAAAGCACTGGTGGACTCGGGGGCCACCGACAACTTCGTCAAACCACAGTTCGTAAAGTGCATGGGATTGGGGACTCGACCCCTAGATCGCGCAAAGCGAATATTCAACATCAATAACACTGAAAATCAAGCCGGGTTGATCACACACTATGTCGACCTACAGGTGCAAACCAAGGGAGTCACAAAGGAGATGCGGTTCCTCGTAACCGACATTGGACAAGAAGAAGTTGTAATGGGGTACCCTTGGCTTGCCACGTACGAGCCTCGCATCCACTGGGCTACCGCAACCATCGAAGAGGACATGCTCCCAATCATACTCCGGTCAGTCAACCCCGCCACCACATCAGCGAACCTGGTTATCGCATGCACCCCCACAGAGGACACCCCATTAGACGAAATGGCCAAACGAACCATAGTGGAGGAGCTGTATGGCCAGTGGAGCGACGAGGATGAAGACACCCCGCACCTTCGCACCACGGCCACAGAACTCGCAATCGAAGCCCGCCAGTACCAACAGGAGGTGCAGGTCCCCGAGGAGTACGCAGACTTCGCGAAGGTATTCAGCGAAGAAGAATCACATCGATTCCCCCCATCTCGCCCCTGGGATCACGCTATTGAATTCAAACCAGGGGCTCCTGATGCGATCGACTGCAAGGTATACCCCATGTCGCAGGAGGAAGACAAAGAACTCCAAGCCTTCCTGGCGGAACAGCAGCAGAAGGGGTACATACGCCCGTCAAAATCGCCCTACGCCTCATCCTTCTTCTTCATCAAAAAGAAGGACGGGAAGCTACGGCCCGTCCAAGACTACCGGAAGATCAATGCGATCACGGTGCGCAACCCATACCCCCTTCCGCTCATCCCCACTCTCATCGCGGACCTGAGCAACGCTGAGGTCTATACCAAACTCGACATACGGTGGGGGTACACCAATGTGCGCATCAAGGAGGGTGACAAGGGCAAGGCTGCATTCAAAACACGTTACGGGCACTTCGAACCGGTGGTCATGTACTTCGGAATGACCAACTCTCCAGCAACGTTCCAGGCCATGATGGACGACATCTGTAAACCTGCCATTCGCAAGCACGAACCGCTGGGCACAACAATACGGGTGTACATGGACGACATCGGCATTGCATCACGGAATGGTTTGGCCGGCCATATTGCGGCGGTACGTGACATACTCCAGATCCTTCGGGACAACGACTTATTCCTCAAACCGGAGAAATGCCTCTTCCATGTCGATTCCATGGATTACCTGGGGGTCATCCTTGGAAAGGGGGTGACGCGCATGGACCCAGCAAAAGTTGCCGGTATCCGCAACTGGCCCACGCCTACGACAGTCAGAATGGTCCGGTCTTTTCTGGGATTCTGCAACTTTTACCGCCTCTTTATCCGCGGCTTCGCCTCACACGCACGGCCCCTGAACCGACTCACACGCAAGGACACGGACTGGCGATGGACCGAAGAGGAAGACCGTGCCTTCAACAAGCTCAAGGACTTAGTGACCTCGGAACCTGTGCTCGCCCACCCGGACTTACAACAGCAGTTTGAGTTGGAAGTGGACGCCTCAGGTTACGCGGTGGGTGCTGTACTACTCCAGCGCAAAGACGACGGAAAGAAGCACCCCATAGGATACTATTCGGCAACACTCAATGATGCGGAGCGCAACTACGATATATACGACTTGGAACTACTTGCCATCGTCAAGGCCCTTCGGAACTGGCGAGCACTGCTGGCAGGATCCCCACACAAGATCAAAGTCTACTCGGACCACATGAACCTGCAATACTGGCGTTCCCCACAAAAGATAAGCCGCCGGGTAGCCAGGGAAGTCCTCGAACTTTCCGAGTATGACATAGAGATCCACCATATTAAAGGGACCGCCAACGGGCGAGCCGACGCACTCTCCCGGCGGCCCGACTACGATCAAGGAGAAGGAGACAACGAAGGTGTCACTGTCCTCCCCAACAAATTGTTCATACGCGCCATGCGACAGGAAGAGGGAGAATCAACAACCCAGGTCATCTTACCGGCAGACATGGAACCCACAGACCCCATTTACCAGCAGAATGAAGAAAAGTTACGCCCCTGGGTCGATGCCCACCAGCTGAAGAAGATCGAGGGGACATGGTACAAGGACAGACGACGTGTTGTAACTGGCGGACTCTACGATAAGAGGAGTATCATTAATGCCCACCATGCATCACCAGTTTACGGACACCCAGGTATCAACAAAACCGTGCAGCTGGTACAGCGCGCGTACTGGTGGCCCAACCTACTCAAAGACGTCCTTGACTATGTCAAGGGATGCGCGGAATGCCAGCGACACAAGGCCAACAATCGTCCCACCAAGGCCACTCTTTCTCCCATCTACCCGGAGCCTGAGGCGATGCCATTTGAGACCATCGCCCTCGACTTCATTACCAAACTTCCCCCATCGCAAGGATGCGACTCTATCCTCACTATCACAGACCATGATTGTACAAAGCAGCGGTGTTCATCCCCTGCTGCGAAGAAATCACGGCCGAGCAAATGGCGGCCCTTTATGCTAAGCACACCTTCCCACGCTTTGGACTCCCCTCCAAAATAATCAGTGACAGGGACCCTCGCTTCGCATCGAAATTCACGAGGGAGCTTTGTCAAATCCTAGGCATATCGCAAAACATATCCACTGCCTATCACCCAAGGACAGACGGGCAGTCCGAGCGCACCAATCAGTGGCTAGAACAATACCTACGCTTCTGGGTCAATGAACAACAGGACGACTGGGTCTCTTATCTGCCCATGGCGGAATTCACGCATAACAACTGGCCCCACGAGACCACAAGGAAGTCCCCTTTTGATCTTCTGATGGGATACAACCCCCGCGCTGATTGGACCGATAGGCCCTCGCCCATCCCACAGGTGGCACTACGGGTCAAACAATTCAAGGAAGCACGACAAAGGGCGAAAGATCTTCTCATCAAAGCGCAGCAGTCATGGGTGAAACACAAGGACACGCCCAGATACGCCCTAGGAGACCTCGTGTGGCTGGAAGGACGCCACCTTCGAACCAATCAGCCCACTGCCAAGCTTGCACCCAAATGACACGGCCTGTTTAAGGTCATCCAGGTGATGTCTCCTGTCAACTACCGTCTCGAACTTCCCACACAGTGGAGCATCCACCCCGTGTTCCACACAGATCTTCTCACGCGGTACCATGAGACCACGGCGCACGGCCCCAACTATCAGCGCCCGCCGCCAGAACTGATCGAAGGGGAAGAGGAGTACGAGGTCGAGAAGATTCTGGACTCCCGAAGATTCGGCCGACAGCGAAAATTGCAGTACCTCGTCAAATGGAGGGGCTACCCCGACTCGGAAAACCAGTGGGTTGACCAAAAAGATGTCTCAGCTGACGACGCCGTTCGGGACTTCAAACGAGTAAACCCCGCACAGGAATCCCATATAAACCAGACCCACGAGGGGATGAGTCCGGCAGCAACCTTTGCTACGTCCTCTCACACTGTCTTCCCCACTTTTCCCAACATGTCTCTCCCCTCTCAGCGTACCATCGACCTCGTCGGCGAGTCCCTCCAAGTCGCCGGGACACCCATCACCAGAGAAGATGCCATCGCCGTCCTCCACGCCTTTCCCAACCCCACCGTTGCCATCGCTGACTCTCCCGGTGCGCAACCTGTCGCCCCCACAGGGATCAGTCAGGAAGAGGAGCGCACCCTACTCAGCGGCGCAACCGCGCATCATGGCGTTCGACGCCCGGTACGACATGGTGCGGGTCAACCTCTCCCGATACGACTGCGACCTGGGCCCCAAGCAGTCATGGAGGGCACTGGTCCACGAGTGGCGCAGGGAGCAGTTGAACATGGCCCAGCAGAGGATGGCGCTGCTACGACTCCGCCGAGCCATGGTGCGACAGGAGATGTAGAGTCGGGGGACGAGGATGCGTGGCTCTTTCCAGCTGAGCATCCTTCCATTCGCACCACCAAGGATACTGACGACCCCCACGAAACGCCCTACACTGTCGACACGGAGGGACACCCCCTCTACAAAAAGACTTACTCCATGCATGGGCCGCGTCTCCACCGACCACAGGCCCTGCACTCCTCCTCCTACATCCCACCTGGGTTTCACCCAAACAAGGGGGCCAACTACATCCCCTTCAAGGTCACCATGGTTAGCGACGCTAGCCAGGAGGGGGAGATTATCAGCGGGTACAGGGTAGATGATGAGGGAGAGTTGAAACCGCGAGCGGAGACCAGGGAGGTCGAGTTCGTCAACGTTATCATGGGCCCCGATCCACTGGTGAGTGGAGTATTCGACGACTCGGACAAGGTCTTCACACGCCCCCTTTACGTGGCGCCGTGCTACCGCTTTGTTGCGCGGCCGGTATACGCTCCCGAGGACATGATCCTCTTCCACCCCACGTCTGATGACCGCGACTATGTTGACCGCGCTGTCAAGGACGAGCGCGACCCTACGCTCCGCGCCGAGTTGCACCGCTATAGGACGGCGTGCAATGAGGTGCAGCACCTCGAGGATCGCATGGCCGCGTTGCAGGAAGCCTGGGGACAGGCAGCTGCGGTCAAGCTGGGGAGCGCCCGTCGCCTCAAGATGGCCGACGCCAAGTGGCGCGTTGAGGCCCACGGGCAAGGGCGCGTGGACGAGCCGCTCCGTGGGCGTCGCTCCTAAAGAGAGGGTGATGTTGCGTTAGGTGCTGGGACTCTATCATCTTCTTTCTGTTATCTTTCCACTCCGTCACGCGCCGCCGCGCGCCTCCTGTCTCGCTTCGACTCCCATCTCGCACCATGTATTTCGGTGTTCCGACGCCCCGTGAGACGCTTCCCGTCCATTTCCGGGAAGGTCTGAGGCACGCACGCCTCCACGGGGTTCCTCTGTTATAACCCCATGTGAGCTCCCTAGGATCCCTGTCCTAGGATCGCGCCATCTGTTTACCATGTACAAATACCGTCTGTGTGTATATAAGACTCGGGTTACCTAGCTTGTACGGTATCTTGGTTTTCTTGTAATACCAACACCCTTGACTCGTTATTCTCTCCTTCCTCGTTCTCGTCTACCTCCTAGTGCGCTTGTCCCTTCTAGGGCAAGTTGCCTTGCGCGCGTTTCGCCCAGTGGGACTAGCCCTGGTGCCTCATCCGGTCACGTGCCCTCAATTGGCAGTGTACCTCATCCCCTGTTAAGTCGCCCATCGTTGTGCTCGCCGTACACGTCGCCTAAGTCAGGCCTGCGTTAGGAAGTAACGCAACACAGTTAGTACCGACTGCTTCCTCTACACTAGCTACTGCCAGTACTGTAGTAGATATATCAAGAAATATCTTAGCTATGTCTGAGAGTGGGAGCTCCGAGAGCCCACTGCCACACGGGTACGCATAGCCTGTCAAACCCGCCAGTACCCGTACCCGTACGCGCCCGTACCAGTGACCACGGGTACGGGTTTTGGCGGGTACGGGTATGGGTAGCCCCGAAGTGACACGGGGGTTACCTGTGGTAATCTAGTGATTGAAAGTCCGGTCCGGTCCGGTTTTTTTCCCTTTTTTGGAAGGACCGGGACCGGGACCGATGCATCGGTTCATCCCCCGAGCCCAAAACCGGACCGAGCTGACATGAGTAGTGTTCGTCACGGGTTTGTAAACCCGCACGGGTACCCGGGTATGGGTTTGACGGGTACGGGTACGGGTACATCGTCGGGTACCCGTTCAGAACCCGTACCCGTCATACGGGTTTGGCAGGTTTTTTTGAGTACACTACAACCTTGATTTTGGACTAAGATACACAGTTGTACATAACAGAATATACTAGCTACTACTGCTACCTACTGACCCTTAAGAAAATGCCCGTCGCGCCTGGGTCGTCGAGTTGCGTTGTCGTCGTCGACACGTCTTGGTGGTGTCGCCATTGTCGTCTTCCGAGCGTCGTCTTCGTCTTCGTCGTTGTCGTCGGTGTCGACATCGTCTTGCTGTTGTCGATGGAAGGGCCCTGGCAGCGGCGGTGGTGGTGGCGGTTGGTGGCCGACGGCCGTCCGCCAAGTCGTCGTGTGACTCCGAGTCGTGTTGCCTTGTCGTTGTCGATATCGCCTTGTCATTGTCGTCGCTATTGCTGTTGTCTTTGTGGTTGTCGTCGTTGACATTGTCTTGCCGTTGTTGATGGCAGGGCCCTGGCGGCGGTGGTGGCGGTTGGCAGTGCGTGCAGGGCTGCATGAGAAGTGCGTGACAATCGATAAGGTGACTAAGCTGGGAACGAATCAACGGCAAACCCCGCCTGCACTGCATTCGCTACGACAACCCACAATGCCCACAACAACAATCGCTTTGCCAGCCCCGAGCCGAACATACCAACCACCAGTGCCATACCACTGGCAACGCAAGTCACAGATGCAACGCCTGCGGCACCCCAACAACAACGACGGCATCATGATGCGGCAGGACTCGGAGTGACGGCGAGGCAGCGCTCGGCTGCACCTCCGAGCAACTTGACGACGACGACTCGGACGACGGTGACAACGGCGACAACGGCAGCAACGACAACGACAACGGCAGCGACGACGATCTTCAAGTTGATGGCGACAACGGCGACAACTGCGGCAGCGACTCGGACGACTCGGACGATGACGACGACACAACGCCACGACAGACAGCGGTGGTGACGCAACGATGGTGGGGGGCGATGACAACGCCGCGGGATTCGTAGTTATTATCTTACAGTAGTACTTTGTATAGTTGTGCAGCAATCATTTTGGGGTTGTCATTCTGACCCACAGTGCCAACCCGCCGACCCGTGCAACCCGCAAGTATCCATACCCATAGTTGTCGGTACCCATACCCGTGAGCCCGGGTATGGGTTTCACGCGGGTACAGGTGCGGGTAAGGGTCGAGTGACCCACGGGTTACCCGTGACGAACACTAGTTTAGAGCATACCTCTGCCTTGAAGCGAATCCTACGCTATCTCGCAGGCACAAAGACGCACAGAATTACCTACTCAAAGAGGAGGAACGAGAATAAAAACTCGAACCTTTTCCATGGGTTTTCCGACGCCGCGTACACCAATACCGACGATTATAAATCGGTCTCGGGATATGTGTTCTTGATGGGTGGAGGAGCGATTACTTGGATGTCGAAAAGACAATCGGTTACCGCGCAGTCTTCAACCGAGGCCGAATACATTGCCCTATTGGAGGCGGCTCGCGAAGCTTCGTGGTTGAGGAATCTGTTTGAGGAATTGGGTTATGATCAGCAATATCCAACGCTGATTAAAGAAGATAATACCGGATCGGCGGCGATGGCGAAGAATCCGAGGTTCCACAAGAGAGCGAAACATATCGCCACAAAATGGCACCTAACGCGGGAACTAGTAGCCAAGAACGTCGTCGAGATCGGAGATTGTCGAGATCCAGACCAAACAGCTGACATCCTCACTAAAGCATTGGCAAGGCCTAAACATAGAAAGCACGTCGCAGAGATGGGATTAGCACCGACATGAAGGGGAGTGTAGAGGAAGCAGTCGGTACTAACCGGCTGAGTCCGTCTGAGTACGATTTACGGGATTTTCCGGTAGCTTACCAAACGTGTAAAGCCCATGTCCGGTCTATTGATTAGGGGTAGAGCCTCCTATCAGAGGACGCTCATCCCACTCGCTCATCCCTTCGGGTGATCCAAATAATATATTCCTTCAGCTAGTAGTACTACCATCGTCGTCACGGCCTCGTGGCACCTCGTCCGTGGCCGTCACCCTTGGCATCGTCATCGCCTTCAATATGGTTGCCCCGTTGCTGCCTCGTCACCGCCGTCGCTGTCGCCGTCGCCTCATCGCCTCGCACTGTTGTCGCCGCCGTCGTCGTCACTACGTCGGCATGTAAGGACCTGGGGGCAATGCCTCGGAACGAGTGGCCTGCGAGCCATTTGCGAGGCTATTGGTGGCATGCATCGCGATGTGATGTCGCGATTCTGCACCTGGGGATGATCGGTACCGCTGGGGGCGTGTAGAGCGACGCTGCCACTTCGATACTGATCAGTGTTCATATGCTATGCTACTGGCTGATTCGGTACTCCACATGGGAGTGCGTATGGCTGACAATGAAGTCAGCAGAAAACGTTGTGGAAAAAATAAATACTTAGCTGAATCCAAATCCAGAGAACCAATAGCAGCCAAATGAGAGATGACCCAGACAAAACGGACGTTCAGTCACGTCATTAGAAGAGGCCGCCAACTTGAAGACGGCCACGCCGAACAAAGGCGGAGGTACAGGGACGCGCAGCTGGCACAAGTCCTTACAGCCGCAGCCATTAGCGTAGCAGTCATTGTTATGGTCGCTTTGTCGTTGTCGCCATCGTTGTCGCCTCGTTGTGGTCGCAGTCGCCATTGTTATCACCTCATGTGATGGCCATTGTCATTGTTGCCGTCGTCACCTTGAGGTAAGGACCGTTGAGTGGCCTACAACTCGAAGCCATTTGCGAGGCTCAGCCGTCGAAGTTGCAGTGGGAACGGTCGTCGGGATGGTGCAGATGGCGGAGCGCGACTTTGACGACTTGCCTTGAGGTCTTGAGGACGGTGATAACAAACCTGTCATTGTCGTTGTTGCGGTCGCAGTCGTCGTCTGAGTCGTCGTGATTGTCCTATCGTCGCAGTTGTTGTATCCTCGCTGCTACTGGTTGTGACATAGGACAATGTTGCCCCATCGTCACGGTCGTGGCACCTCATCACCGCCTTGTCACCATCGTGAGTCGTGATGTGGCATGTTGAGCGGTCAGGGTCTGCTAGGGCCAATAAGTGTGAGAATAAAGTCAGCAGAAAACGAGGAATCCAAAAAAAAATGCAGCGAAATCCCGAAAGTACATAGGAAAGGGGCTCGGAAGAGTTGGAAGTGGGTGGCATAGTGAGGTATCAAGTGAGAAGTCATAGATGAACTTGCATTGCAAGAGACAAAGGGGTGGTTGAGATTGAGATCGAGGCGATCGGGGAGTGGAAAGGAATTGGTGACACCAGCGGCAAGCACAGACAGTGAAGAGATGACATGACTCACATGAGGGCGGCGTGGGTGCAGCGACAAACAAGACACCATGAAGCTTGAAGTGCGAGGACGCGCAGCGATTAGACTGCCTATGAGTGCCATAGGGGTGAAAGACAGTTGGATGGGATGATCGATGGCACGACGTGAGTCCGATATGGCAGCAGAAAAGAAATAGGTAAAAACTTGGGCAGAAATGGGAGTTTGGAAAACCCGTGGGTACCCGCGGGTACCCGCACTACGGGTACGGGTTATGCATGGGTTGGAAAACGGCTACCCGTACCCGTACCCGGCAAACCTGTACCCGCTACCCGTGCGGGTTTTGCCAACCCATGGTAATCCCTAAATATCTCAGGGTCCTATGCACAGGCCATTGCTGGCCCTATCATTGCTTCCGGTAATGGGCAGCCCCGCCGAAGGGAAGGGCAAGCCTACTGGGACGACACAGTGACCCCCACCGTCATTTCTATCCCATCTTCCTCCACACCTCCAGTGGCCGGGCGATCCCCGCTGGATAGCGCAATGAACTCCCCGGAAAGCGAGGAGCCCACGGTCCCCGCTCTCGACACCACCCTGGCTGGACCTGCCACTCTGCAGGCCATCAACCTCGCCTTGGCCCCCCTTGCCGAGGGCGAGGAAACCACCACACAACAGCTCTGGGACGACGTGCCCTCCCTGCCGGCCGACCTCCCTCCGCAACCGGAGGTGATCGAGGTCAGGGGCCACACTATGGCCACCGCCTCACACACGCCTCGCGCCCGATCGCGGGCCTTGTCAAATGCCTCAGTGTGGAGCCACGCAACGGTGGAGTCTGCTTCAGCAGACGGATCCCCGGTACGTTTCCTACCCGCGGGGCACTCACAAGATATTGTTACAGCACAGTTCACTACGGCCCTCCAGCTGGCCAAGGCTGGTTTCCTGGGACCATCGTATGATTTTGAGGCTCTAGATACTGGGTACATCAACCAGGGGGCGGATCCGGTTGAAGATGCCAAGATGGCCTCGGACCTCGCGGAGACCGATGCTACTCTTAAGGAGGAGCTGGCCCGCGATGTCACAGAGCAGCTACCACCTTGGCGCCCCCCTCCAAATGAGCAAAGATAGCAACTTCCCGACGGGCCCAAAGACCGTCCACACGGCTACCGCGCTAACCATCACATTGATCGATGCAGGGGCCTCCGCCGCCCGCGGGGACCTCATGGCCAACGGTCTGACCCCCTCCTCGTGGACGTGCCTGTGTCTGGGGCTCCTCGCTGCCATGATACGAGGTGCCCTGCGCTCCCCGCCCATCCTCACAAGGGGCAGTAAATCCCTGAACGGGACCCCCGACGCCTTCCCCAAACATGTTGGCCTGGACGTCCCTCTGACGGAGGGCGGGGCCATCATGTTGATGACACAACAGCTGGGCGGACTCTTTACGTCCTACAAGAACCACCCAGACAAGACTTATCCTGACTCGTATTTTGCGAAGCTCATCGCGACGCTCGATGCGACCTTTGACCACTTTGAAACGACCTCCCGTGCACTTGCGCCACCGGCGGCTCTGCCACCTAAGGCTGACGGCCTCACAAAAGCAGAGCTGCGGGAGCAACACTTCCGAGATGAGCTGGAACGTCTTTGGGTGGACAAACCCGAGATGACCACCATCATGGAAGCAGTTAAGCAGCACATGTTCCAGATGCTCAACGCGGAAGCGATGAACAACTTGGACGAGTAGAAAGAGCTATACAAGTACGAATTCGTGGAGGCGATGCACGGGGCCTTTGAGGCACAGTACCCCGGCATCCACCTGGGGAAGGGCAAAGCAAAGGCCAACCCCCCGCTGACCCTCTCACAGGTTGTCCGCGATGCGGGCCCTCAGATCAAGGAAGAAGTACAGGCACAAGTCGACGCTCGCATCAAGAACATCCACAACGAGATCAGGGACTCCCTAGGGGCCAATGACCCCTTTTGGACAGGGGGTCCCCCTACGCGAATCCATCGCGCAAACGGTCATCAAGGCTACGATGGTCCAGGTGCAAAATGACCTGGACGCTCAACTGAGGGACATGCAAGTGCAGGCGGAGCAACAACTCGCTGCCCAGAAAACTCAATGCCATCACGAATATGAGAAGAAGCTGGAAGATTTCAAGATTGGAGTATGGGATTTGTGCAAAGGATGGAAAACAAAGTATAACAACGCACGCTCCATACACACTCTACGAGACCTCGCACACAAACGAGGCTACGCACTGACACCAATAGATCCCAACGCCCTCCAGTGGGAAGCTGAAGCGTTGGCAAAGTACACGCTCGCCCCCCTGGTGGTAGACGGGTACGAGCTATCAAGCTCCCCGCCCTCGAGGGCTCACAGTCCAGTCCCGGACAAACCACACACTCCCCCCAACAACCCCGCCCCTCTGTTCCTCCTGGATCCAAACGTCACGCCGACCCCGGTCAGGGTCAAACACACCCGCACTGAGGACCTCCCACCATCCTCACCATTCACATACCCTCCCCCCCTCACGCACCTCGAGAACCTCAGGGAAGCCGTTCTATGGTCTTCCGCCTCTCCCGCGTGCGCGAAGGCAGCCCCCCTACCCCCTCCCACCCCAATGGAAGAGGACTTCGACTACGCGCTCGAAGTCTGGGCGGAAAACACACAGGCAAAGAATGGTGGCCTCATGGCCTCTGACCACGCCCCCGCTCCCATCGAGCAACCCGCCCCGATCCCGGCGCACAACCCCAGTGCGCCACCGCAGGTAGTAGCTCTCGCCGCGTTGGCTGAGCGACCAACCACGGCCCCTCTCCCGGTCGCACTTGAGCACCGCCCAGTTGAGCTTGTAGACCCCTCCCCTGCGCTCACTGCGGCTGCACCGGTGGATGGTCTCGCCCAGCTGATCGCGGCGCTCAATGCCACCATTACCCGCCTGGACACGAAACTCGACGCGGGGCTCGATGCGCAGAACAAACACATTGACGCCCTCTTCTCGTCACGTGATCCAAGGCCCAAGCCTGCAAAGGTGCAAGCGGCTAAAGCAAAGGAGGCGGTGGCAGCCCCTCCCACGCCCAATACCGTAGCAGCACCGGGCCCCGCCACAATGGATGAGACACCGAGCCGTATAGCCCGTGTTGATGACCCTGTGGACGAGCCCATTGCAGAGCTATTCACGGAAGGGTCCTCCACCCTCCCCCCTATCAATCCTGAGAACCCTATCATAGTACGCCAGGCTTTCCAACCACCAGCGGACAAACTGGTCCGACTGGAAACGGACGCCCGAGGCAAACCAGTTCCTACCGCCACCATGCCCATATCCTGGGCGGGGGTGGTCACTCAGAACGCGGCACACCAACAGTCCACTGCAGCGGCACATGCCAAACAAACCAACGCCGCAATGGGCCACACCGCCGGTGGGAAGTCACGACCAGAAACGGCAGCTCGCCGATTGGCATCGGCCAACACAGAAGTCACGGTCATCCGAGGGCACGGAGTCGAAGATGCACTCTTCGAGCTCCAGCTCTTCAAACGGGCCCCGTCCACCTTCGTGGCGGAAATCCGGCAGGAAGTGGAACGAATGTCTCAAGGAAAACTCGTCATCCTCGCAGGACGCTGGTCCCAGAAAGCCAACGCCCACAACTTCGTGTACACGTTCCAGGGATCGGTCTCCTTCACTCACATCTTCCCTTATCGCAACCTTTTAGTCAAACCACTCATGGCAGGCTACGTCGTTCCCAACGACGGATGGACCCACGCCCAGCTACGCGACGTCTCCGCGCGTGCGCCGGACGGCACGGTCCACTCTAACGACACTCTCATCGCCGAACTCCGACGCAATGCCCCCTTCCGTGACGCCATCTTCTGCCTGGTTCCACACTGGCAAGGTAGCGCCTACACGGTGGCACACTCGGAGAAAACTACCGTCATCATGGCATATGTGGACGAAGGAGGAAAGGTCTCATCTGCCGCAGTCGCCGCCGGAACATACATGTTCAACTCCCGTGCCCGCCTCATCGTGACTGGTGATTCTCCCTCCATTGTCATGTGCGGACGGTGCCACCGTATCGGCCATGCAACCAACACCCCCGCATGCCCACTCCCTGCGAACAGCGTCTGTTGCGTTCGCTGTGGTGGGTCTCACCACTCTGATGACCACATCACCTTCTGCACCGGGTATCACCCCACTGCGGGAATCTGCACGTGCTCCTTCAAATGTTTGAACTGCCAAGGTCGACATGGCACGAGGTCTGCCGCATGCCCGCTAAAGAAGGGGTTCGCCCCCCCTCCGCTAGTGGAACGCGAGGACCCGACAGCCGTCCCTCCCCCGCCCGCACCCTCTGCCAAGGGCAAAGGCAAAGAAGCGGCCCCACCCCCGCCCAAGGACCTGGTCTCCACGCAGAGAGAGCCACCCTCGGGGTCTGCAGGTGCGATTACCGCTGATGAAGGTTTCACAACAGTGACAAAGGGGAAGAGACGCAACGGCCAGGGTGGACGGACCGGCGGCGCAAGGAAGGCTGCAAAGCTTACCTCAGCGGTCCCCGCCCGCCCCCTGACTGCCTCCTCCGCTCCCCCGCCAGAGCCTCCGCTGCGGCCCACTTCAATGGCCCTCCCCCCCTTCCCAACTGGGGCACCGTCCCGATCATCGGCGAACCCCACATTGCCACAAGGGAAGAGACCCTGGAAGCCATAACACGCATCACGAAAGGCTCCACAGATACCACGCGCAACGATGACCTTGCCCTCCTCTGCGAAGACTGGAGCAGACCGGTTCAGGATGATGACCCCCTAGGGACCCTCCTCGCCTGCATCCCCTTCCGATTCGCCGTGAAGTACCACCTCCCCTTGTCCACCATCGCCACGGTCAACTACCTCACAAAAGGCAAGTCCATGTCGGAAGGCAGACTGGCCCTGCGAGCCTTCGAGAGGGAATGGTCGGAAGTCTCCCCACACTACTTCGCCCAAAGCAAGATCGACACTGACCACCACCAGTCCTTCATCCTACCGGGTGAGATTCTGCCCACACCGGAGGACCCAGTGGAGAGAGAACGGGAAATCACCTGTGCCACCGCCCTCATCACCTCATGCATCGCCGTCCAAGAATTCACAAACCCAACCACCTTTATGCCTATCTCTGACAGCACCGTTCGGGGCGTAGCCCGCGACTACAACATAGCCTTCTTCAAATCAACGAACCAGGAGAGTCTCTGGACCGTCCTCATGGACTACCAGAAATCCGCCTCTGCCCTCTTCACCCCCGAACCCCATGCATAATACATCCATACTCTCAGTCAACATGCGATGCTGTAACGACGCTATGCATACCATTCTACAGACCAACGACACTGATGACATCTTATGTATCCAGGAACCATGGTTTGATACCATTGGAACCGCCCGACACGACAAGAGCAAATACGGCGTGGACGTTCTCGGTGGGGCGAACCACCAGAACTGGCGCCTTTTCTACCCTACGTACAAAATGGACTCTCGAGCCAAGGTTATGGTATATGCCCGTAAACATAGCAGACTAGCATCCAAAAGACGACTACATCCTGTACAGATAATACCCCATCTGGACCTGGCCTCCCATCCATGCCTACTCATTATTGACACTCGCCTACATACTCACACCCTACGAATCATTAATTTCTACAACGACGTTGCTGACCCCACAGCCCTACGCTCCTTACTAGCGCTTGATCTAGACCCCACTATCCCCACTATCATCGTGGGAGATTTTAACCTACATTCCCTGCGCTGGTCACCGAGGGGCTGGTCCCCCTCACCTCGAGCAGCTGAGTTCGAGTCGTGGGCGATGGTCCAGACTCTTGAACTCGCCTCGACACCCGGTGTCACCATGCGAAGAGGGACGGCCAACAAGCGCGACAGCGTGCTGGACCTAGTCTGGCACAACCTCGCTGCAGTCGATCGGCTGTCCCTTTCCCCCCCCTTGGTCGACTGGAACGCGTCGATTGGCTCCAATCACGCTGCCATCCGGACCACCTGGGAAATTGCCGGCACCCACAGGGGGGAAAAACAAACAAGACGCACCGCCTTCCGAGTCGACTTCGACGACAACGAAGCGCAGAACACCTGGACCAATGACATCCGCAACCGCCTCCCCCATATCGTACCACTAATGTCGGCTGCCGCCATCGACGACGCCACCGAACATCTCCAAACCGCCATCGAAGAAGCCTGCCATGCTCACATCGAAGTCAAAACCAGCGGGAAAGCAAGGACGAACCCGTGGTGGACGGACGCCTGCACCGTGGCAGCTGACGCCCTCAAACAGACCGAGCGGGACGGACCGGACCACCGGGAGGCTAAGAAAATCCTCAAACGAACGACCCGCGCAGCAAAACGTTCACACTACGACAACGTCATCACGAACGGGAGAATATGGGACCTGGCAACGTGGCGACACGGCCGCTCCATGGCAGGCATCCCAGCTCTCCGGGACCCTGCCAGCAACGAGGTCTTGAACAAGGACGAGGACATTGCCGCCGCCCTTGGCCGCAAGTTCTTCATCGAAGAGGGCGCTCTGGGACCAGTGGACCCATGCCAGCCTGACGACCCGCCTCCACTCCCGACAAGGACGCTTGTACCGTTTACCACCAAGGAGCTTGACCCGCTCCTTTTCGGCACGGACAATAAGTCGGCCCCCAGGGAGACGGGTATTTCATGGCACATTCTCAAACTCGCCTGGGAAACGATCAAAGACCACACAATCCATATATACAACACCTGTCTCACCCTAGGACACCACCCGGCCCTGTGGCGTCGCGCCATCATGGTGGTTATACCTAAACCGGGCAAGGCTGACTACCTAGCACCCAAGGCTTATAGACTGATATCACTGATTGAATGCCTAAGCAAGCTCCTGGAGAAGGCGGTAGCAAAACGGCTGCTCTTCAACGCGGACAAATACCACCTCCTCCCGACAACGCAGTTCGGAACGAGGGCTTTCTCGTCCACACTAGACGCCGGACTGACCCTAGTACACGACATACAAGCTGCCTTCCGCACCAAGAGGAAGTGCGCAGCGCTGCTGTTCGACATCAAAGGCTTCTTCAATCACGTTCATAGAGACCGCATGGTACACACCCTGCAGATCCTTGGCTTCCCCGAGTCGATCGCACAGTGGGTCCGCGTCTTCCTGACGGATCGTAAAGTAAGTCTGTCCTTCAACAACACCCAGGCGGCGGAACGGGACCAGGCGGTCGGAACCCCTCAAGGATCCCCGCTGACACCGATCCTCTCCGCAATATATACCTCCACCCTGCTCAAACTCAAGCCACCAACGCCTAACACCACCCTGGCCATGTACGTGGACGACGGGATCATCCTGTCTCACGGCCGTTCATGGGATCAGGTGACTAATGGTCTGCGCGATCGGTACCAACAATGTGAGGCATGGCTCCGACGATCCAATTTAGAACTTGAACCGGACAAGACCGAACTAATTTTCTTCACTCCCCCACGTACAAGAAAGAACCCCCCCCCACTTACATCCATCTGCCTGACCCACGCTCACATACGTACTATACCGTCCAATCATCCACTACCATACGCTACCTGGGCTTCTTCATTAACCACCGCCTAGACTGGGAGCTGCACGTGACCACGGTTTGCAATCGGGCACGTGCCTCCCTGAAGGCTTTACAGCTACTCGGCAATTCCCGGCGTGGCATATCCACAGCAAGCTGGTGGCTACTGTTCAACGCGGTATGCATGCCAGTCTTGACCTACAGCTGCCAGCTGTGGGCAAGCTGCAAGAAGAAAGTCGGCCTCTTTAAAAAGGTACAACTGGTAATGAATGAGGGGGTCCGGGTCATATCCGGTTCTTTCCAGACCGCACCCAGGGCCCCCCTCCACGAATTTCTCCGAATCCTGCCGGCAAGGCAGTTTATTGAAAAACTAACCGCAACCTCTGCCCTTAGGCTGTTCCGTGTTCCCCGGACGTCTCAGCTCCTATCCCGGCTGGGTGATGACTGGGATGCGCTGGCTCAGAGCGGCCCACACTCCAGCAATGGAGGGGTGGTGAACAACAGGACTTTGTTGGTACGGTCTGAGGTATCAACACAGTGCCCTACTGCATTAGAGGCTCTCGGCGCGCGCGTCGACCCACTGTTGACCGAGTGCGTCGACGTCGTGGCCGTCGCCCCCTGGGAGGTACCCAACTGGGAGGCGCACGTGACCTACGAAGGGCTGGCGGACCCCAATGAGCAGAAGGCTTACGTCAACGGGCTATATGCCCAGCGACAAGAGCAAAGTACGCTGATCATCCGCGTGGCGGGGACGGTGTCGAACCGTAACCGCCCGGACAATTTGATGGTGGGAGGCGCAGCCGCTTCACTGTGGCAGGGAGAGGTGGAGCCGCATGTTCGGACGTGGACGCTCGGCACAGGGGTCGAGACCTCAGACATCCACCTCTTCAGCATATCCAAAGCCGCCGAGCTTATACTAGATGAGTACTCACGTGCGCCCCCTTCACACATTTACATTCTTTCCTCGGACAACGGAGTGCTCGGCTCCATACGTAACTTACGATCACTCACTCACCAATCGGAGGTGCTGCGGTTCCACACCACCCTCTCGACTTTCTATAGCGTCCACAGGGATACGAGCATCCACCTCATATGGTCAGCGGAACACAGGAAGAGAGCATCGGACACCCAAGCCAGGCTGGTGGCCCTCTCGGCCTGCACGAACACCCCCTCCGCTACCATTAAGCGTATCCAGTCACCTGCATTCGTAAAACGTGCCCAGCGCGCCTTCGCCTTCCACGCCTGGGCCCAGGATTGGATCACACGCATTAACTCGGACCACCCACCACCTGCCCACGCCTATGGGCACTCTTTTACGATCTAGAGCTCGGACTGGCACCGAGTTAGTCATATTCAGGGTCCGACGTGCAGAGCTCGGGCTTGATACCGAGTTGTAGACTGTAAGACGACTTGCAGCAGCTGAAGCAAGTGAATGGAACAAGGCTGTATTCTGAAGCAGCAGAGACAGGAAACAAGACTAGAACAAGGACTATGGAGTAAACTACAGCTCTCTTAAGTATCGTACAAAATATTGTTTTTCTGTTGATTTTCGAGAGACGCGTAAGTGTCAAACTAAATATAACCCTCTGTGCTGGAAAACCGAAGTATTTCCGAAATCTGAAACTGAGAAGCGGCAACCTGAAACAATCGATGGCACGACCGTTGGATCGTGACATACGCCCCATTCTTGACTGATTCGTCCTTGAATCTATTCTTGGCAGCAACTGTCTGGGTAATCGTAGTCGTACGCGTAATTTCGTGGGTCTGGAGCGAACGTGAAGTGGCCGTCAGTCACGGAGAGACGAGGTGTCTGAGTCGAATAATAACGACGTGGCAATGGCGTCTGTTCGGGTACGATCTGGGTGTGCCAAGCGTTGATGCGGTTTTGAAGGGCGGTGTTTGCGTGACCTTGCGATGCTGTTTCTGTGACTTCTGTCGTCGCTGTTTGTTTGAGGCGTGCGTGTCGGTCGCGGTTGTCAGAGAATAGGATACGCGGGCGTCTGCGTAAGGCGTGAGGGGTTGTGAGGTCTAAGACAGCGGTGTCATTCGGCCTGCTGCTCTCTTGATCCCTGGATCGTCAAGACTTCGGACGACGTCTGGAAGTTCGCGTCATTGCTAGTGTTCGTCACGGGTTCGTAAACCCGTACGGGTACCCGGGTATGGGTTTCACGGGTACGGGTACGGGTACGACGTCGGGTACCCGTCCAGAACCCACACCCGTATGACGGGTTGGGCGGGTTTTTTTGAGTACACTAGGACTTTTATTTTGGCCTCAGATACTACTACACCTGTACATGATATTATACTAACTATCTACTACTACTGGTCCTCATGAGAATGCTCGTCGCAGGGCTCGCCGTCGCGTCCGAGTCCGAGTCGTCGTGTCCCGTTGTTTTCGTGTCCCGTTGTCGTTGTTGTTGTCGTCCTGTCGCTGTTGTCAGTGTCGGTGTCGTCGTTGTCATTGTCGTCGTTGTATTTGTTGTTGACATCGTCTTGCTGTTGTCGACGGCAAGGCCCTGGCGGCGGCGGTGGCAGTTGGTGGCTGTCCAACTCGTCGTGTCGCCCCGTTGTCGTTGTCGTTGTCGCTATCGTTGTCATCTGCGTTGTCGTCGTCGTCAACATTGTCTTGCTGTTGTCGATGGCAGGGCGGCGGTGGCGGTTGGTAGCGCGTGCAGTTCGGGGCTGCGCATCGGAGGAAGTGAAATCGATACGGTGACTAAGCAAGGCGAAGAGAACAAAACCGGCATCACCCGGCCTGGGAATGAATCGGGAACGCACGCTCAAGCATCAACGGCAAACCCCGCCTTTCACATACGGCTGACGACAACCACAATGACAACATCGCAGCCCCAGCCGACAAGCTACCAACAGCTGGCACCATCCAACGCAAGTCCCAAGCGCAACGGCGGCGGCACGCCAACAACCTGCGGCAGGAGCGATGGCGAGGGGGCGCCGCGACTCCGTGACAATGGCGACAACAACGGCAGCGACAACGGTAACGACACCAGTGACAACGGCAACGACACCAGCGACAACTGCGACGATGGCAGCGAAGACGGCGACGACGAGACGACAGACGACGGCGATGGTGATGCGACGACAGCGGCGGGGCAAGGACGACGCAGCAGGTTTTTAGATCACATAGATAGGACAATGTATTCGAGTAGATATAGTATTATTGCCAAATCCCCGAGCCCACAACGCGCGTTGGGTGTTACACTGACTGGCATGTAAGCTTGCGACGCGAACCCGCTGTGCTAACCCGCACGGGATTTCATACCCGCACAACCCGCGAGTACCCATACCCGTAGTGACTGGTACCCATACCCGTGACCCCGTGTACGGGTTTCACACGGGTGCGGGTACAGGTAAGGCCCGAGTGACCCATGGGTTACCCGTGACGAACACTAGTCATTGCATGTTGTGTGATTTCGCGTGTGTCTGGTGGTCGTGGACTGTCCTGTCTTCGTGCGTTTTGCGGGATGGTACCTGTCGTATTGGGGCTGCGCACTATCGGGGCGACTGGTGTGACCTCATCTGGGTCTCGTGGTTGTTCGAACGCTTGGGGGAGAAAGATGGCGGGGTAGTACGAGAATAGCGGGTTTCGAGAAGCGATATCTGTTGAAACCGAGGTTGAAACTGAGGTTTTTACCCCCTCGTTAAGAGTGTTGTCCTCCTGGACAATAAAAGAAGGCGGCGACGGGAACGAAGGGAGGGCGGCAGTAAGCAACGGAGCGGGTCCGAGGACGGGAGTAGGGGAGGGAGAGGCGAAAAGGATAGCGTCGGCGGCGTCGTCGATGTCCTCCAAAGTCAAGTCGATGATATCGGGGAGGGACGAGGGAGGAAGTTCGTCATCGATGGCAGAGATGCCGAGGAGAGCGACCTGCAACGGGGTACGGATGCCCGAGGGAGAGGCACCACAGCTGGGGGAGGACGGAACCGAGGGAACGTAGGCAGGGAAGAGAGCAGGTGAAGGAGAGGAGGGTGACGAGAAGGAAATAGCGTTGATTTGGAGACCGTGAGCTGGTTCCGCAATGTCATCGCCGTCGTCGACGAGAGTGAGACTGTTGAGGACGTGGAAGTGATCTTGAGGACTGAGACTGAGCGCGGCTTGCAAGACCGAAGTCGCGGTAGGATCCATTATTGATGACGAGTAGGCGACTTCGTTGATGCGTGCGGTGGGAGTCGGTTTCCTGGGGCACTCTTTTGAGAGATGGCCTTGTTGTTGGCAGTGGAAGCAACGTCCTTCTTTTTGGCAGCGGGCGATATCGACGTCTGACAATGAGGAATTGTATGTGCGTTTTATCGTAGAGATGGTGTCGATATCCATGGGGACAACGCCGTCCGAGACAGAGACAAGAGCAGTCGGTGGTAACGTAGTATTAGAAGTGGGGAGGATGGGGTCCGTTCGTCACGATACGCGTATGCCACGTGCTTGGAGACAACTAGCGAGAGTGCGAGCGCGCTGAGCTTCCGCACGAGCAGCTGTCTGCCATTCGGTCATAGTATCTGGGACATCCGTATGTTGGAGGCAGGCACGAAGGATTGCCTCGGTGAGTCCACGGCGGTAGAATTCCACCGTTCCGCTGGCGTCGAGATGCCATCCTGCGATAGTGGCTAAGTACTCGAACTGGGCGGTGTACGTGTCCACGTCATCTCCCTTCATCTGGAGCGTAGTGAGCTTTTGGTAGGTGTTTTGTTTGCTCAGCGTATCAGTCCACGCAGCCTTGAAAGCTGTTTCGAATACGGTCCATAATTGCTCGTCTGTTTCCGCGATGGGATGGGTAGCGCGGGTGGTGTCCGTGTCTAGTTTTTGCTCCATGACATCTACCCAGTTGTTCACGGCGGGCCCCTGCATAAGACTGAGCGCGATAGTGACGCGCGAGTACGGATTCTGAATGAGCTCGTGATTCCGATTGATTTTGTGATATAAGCGAAATTCCTGTAGGAACTGATCGCTATCGGCACAATTGCCGGTGAAGAGAGTCGGTGGTGTGCCTTTGAAAGCACCAGTGAGGGGAGTTGGAGTCGCCATTGGTGCGATAGGGACGATCGGTATGATCGGCGGAGGAGCGATAGGTGCGGTGGGGGTTATCGGGGATGGGAGTACTGGAACGACTGTTGGTGTAGGCGGGGAAGGTTCGTCGACAAGTGCGAGATCGACGTGGATTGGGGTCAGACGGCGGAAGGCGTTTGTGAGATCCTCGACGGGATCGGGGAGATCAGGTAGGGGGAGGTCAGGCAAGACGATATCTTTGTCGACGTACTCAAGCTGTTCCTCTGCTATCTGTTGTTCTTCGATCACGATAGGGATAGGTGCAGCGGGGAGTGGGAGTCTCTCGGGATTGGCTTCGTCTTCGGGGAGCCACCAACCGAGGTTGAGCTCGTTTTCACGATCGATCCTTAGAGAGTTTCGAGTGCGTGTAATCAATAAAGACCTAATAACCACAGATCAGATCCAAATGTACAAACTAATAAAAGGGAGAGCATCAGCAATCAAACTCAAATGGAAAAACGACGAAGAATCGTTACTCATCAACGTCTACGCCCCGAACAGGAGAGGAGACCACCAAACCCTCTGGAACAAGCTGGCCGAAGAAAGAATCAACAAACATCTCCGAAAACCCGATTTTGTCCTAGGTGACTTCAACATAACAGAAGAACCCATAGACAGATTACCACCGAAACACGACAGCGCCGGAGCCGTCGAAGCGCTCAGAGACTTCAGACTAAACAGGAAATCCAAGACCAATGGAGACACGCCCACCCTAAAACAAGAGAATACACATACCGCACTACAATAAACGACAAACCTATAAAATCCCGGTTAGACAGAATATACGTCGCAAGAAACAAAGTAAAATACACCTTCGACTGGAAAACCACCCCAAGCTCAATCCCCACCGACCACTGGTTAGTCACAGTCAAATACGCCCCGAAAGGGGCCCCACATATCGGAGACGGAAGGTGGACATGCCCGCTCAAACTCCTGAAAGACAAGGAGTACATGGAACGCGTCGAAAAAAGAGGAATCGACATACAAAAAGACATAGAACACGTCCACACAAGAACAGTCGAAAGGACGGACTCCAACAATCTGCAAACGATATGGAAAAAGTACAAGATAGAGATCACTGGATGGGCCGCCTACGACAGCAAAATAAAACACCACAGATGCAGAACGAGAATAAACCAACTCACTAAAGACCGCAAAATGACAACGGAAAACCCGGAATTCGAAACAAACGAAGAACTACAATGGCACGAAGCCATCCTAGCAAATGAAATCGAATACCTGGAAAGTGTCATCAGCCACAATAACAAGGAAAGACTAAAAGCGAAGATCTCCTGGCACGGCGAGGAAAATAGGAGGCATATGGACAAACCTCAGCAAACCCAAGAAGCCGAGAGACGCAATCATGCGCCTAAGAATACCCAACTCCGCCCCACACAGATACGAAGTGAGATCAGACAGAATGGCCAACCTAGCAAGATACCACCACGAAACCATACAAGAAACCGGGATAGAGGAAGAACGGAGCGACGAAATGGAAGAAAAAATAACAAAGATAATGAGAGAAATACCAGAAACGCAAAAGTTCCCGAACCCAGAAGACTCAGCACTAAACAAAGAAGTCAGCGAGAAATACGTCGAAGAAGCCCTAAGACGCGCAAAAACGGATCGGCCACAGGCCTAGATGGTTGCCCATATGAACTATGGAAAACCCTAAACACAAGGTACAACAAGGCAGTCGAAGAGGACAAACCAGGCTTCGACATAATTAAAACACTCACATACGTATTCCAAGACATACAAAAACACGGAATTGCGCCGAAAACCCACTTCACAGACGGCTGGATGTGCCCGCTATACAAGAAAAAAGACCCAACTCACATAGAAAACTACAGACCGATAACGCTGCTCAACACAGACTATAATTACTCACCAAAACGCTCTCCCTCCAACTTCTAGAGTCAGTGAAACGGATCATACACCGCGACCAAGCAGGCTTCATCCCAGGAAGAACAATCTTCGACACATACGCCTCACAAGAGTGATGACTAAATTCGCAGAGGTATCAGAAAGGAACGGAGCGATAGTAGCGCTGGAC